>CANNZV010002904.1:83469-140399 GCA_947561585.1 Caprella mutica
AGAGAGATTGGAAGAAGCTGCTAAGAAGTATGAGTGGTGCTGTAACACCGATTCCTTTGTCTCAAAGTATGGTAAGAGTAAATATCAACTTTGGAGTGAATTGTGTGATCTTATTTCCAACAATCCCAAGGAAACATCTTTGCATAATGCAGAAGCAATTATAAGACATGGACTTCAAAGATATATTGACCAGGCTGGTAGGTTGTGGAACTGTCTTTCTCAGTTCTACATCAATAGTGGTTTGTTTGAGAGAGCAAGAGATGTCTTTGAGGAAGGTATACAGAGTGTGAACACTGTGAGGGATTTTACTCAAGTTTTCGATGCCTATACTCAATTTGAAGAACTTTTACTCAATAAAGGAATAGAAAACTCTTCATCTGAGAATCAGGAAGAACTTGAATTCCGACTTGCTAGGATGGAAGATCTAATCAGCAGACGTGCTCTCTTGCTAAATAGCGTTATGTTGAGACAAAATCCACACAATGTATTGGAGTGGCAGAAAAGAGTGGATCTCTACAAAGAAATGAAAATGACTAAAATGATAGTTACCACATACATGGAAGCTGTAAAAACAATAGATCCTAAGAAAGCAGCAGGTAAACTATGGGAGTTGTGGGTGAGCTTCGCAAAGTTTTATGAAGAAAACAAGCAACTGAAAGATGCAAGAGCTATATTGGGAAAAGCTACCGAGGTTCATTATATCAAAGTGGATGACCTTGCAAGTGTTTGGTGCGAGTGGGCAGAAATGGAAATCAGAAATGATGATGAGAAAGAAGCTCTTCAAATTTTAAAGCGTGCAACTGCAAGTCCTGGAGTGCAGGTCAGTTACTTTGATGAAGGCGAGAGTGTCCAGCGTCGCCTGCACAAGTCTCTGAAGCTGTGGTCACTCTATGCAGATCTTGAAGAAAGTTTGGGCAATTTTAAATCTTGCAAAGCTGTATATGATCGCATTATTGATCTAAGAATAGCCACTCCTCAAATTATAATCAACTTTGGTATGTTCTTAATTGAAAATAATTACTTTGAGGAAGCTTTCAAAGCTTATGAAAAAGGAATTGCTCTTTTCAAATGGCCTTATGTTTATGATATATGGAACACATATCTATTGAAGTTCTTGGATAGATATAAAGGAAGCAAGATTGAGCGCGCGAGAGATTTATTTGAACAGTGTCTGGAAAGAATTCCTGCCAAGTACTGTAAATCGTTGTACCTGTTATATGCTCAAATGGAAGAGAAATATGGACTGGCTAGGCATGCTCTGCAAGTCTACAGCAGAGCTACAAAAGCTGTGCCCCCGGATGAGAAACTGGAGATGTACAATGTCTATTTGAAACATGCCAGTCAGATGTGTGGAATCATGAAGACGAGAGAAATTTATCAGGTTAGTTTATTTAGGGGTGATGATGTTAATTTATTATCTAGTCTTTATTTAATCAAAATTCATTTTTTTTTTCAATCGTTTAAAATTCCAAAATGTTAGTAAGCTGAGCAATATGTCTTTTATTTCCAAACCAAACTTCAAATCACTTATATTGTAAATTTATTCAGTCAAGGCTCTGAGGGTTTTAGTTAACAACTGATTTTATTTTATAACTTTTTCATTTATAACTCTTAAGTAGCTATGTAAGTTTGTAGTTATACGATACACAAGAATATCATAGTACACTTTTACTAATAACATTAGTAATTGTCATTTATATTTTCAGGAAGCAATTGAAGAACTGGCTGACCAAGACTCTCGAGAAATGTGTATTCGTTTTGCAGAGACTGAGAGAGTTCTTGGGGAGATAGACAGGGCGAGACAGATCTACATTTACTGCAGTCAAATTTGTGACCCTAGGATGACTAAGGACTTCTGGGACAAATGGTCCGAGTTTGAGGTGAAGCACGGTAATGAGGACACCATGAAGGAACTGCTAAGGATAAAGAGGTCCATGCAAGCCAAGTACAACACTCAGGTAATTAATTAGTTGGTGGTAAATAAATAGTAAAGGTTTGAGATTGTAATTATCAAGTAAATATCTGCAGTTGTTTAAGTATTTTTGCAATTGTTATTTCGGGGAATAAATTAAAACTGCTGGTTAGATTATTTCTCAGGTTCATTGGCACTCTCATCCAATAATCTATTTGCAATCACATTAATTCAAAAGAAAACGACTAGAATTTATCACTCAAATAAATCCATAAATTGAAGATACATTTTTTTATTTTCTTGATAGCTAAGTACCATAATTTTCCACATTGAATAGGAACTTCAGAGGGCAAAAAAATGTGAATTCCTCATATTTTATGTTAAATTCAGTTCCATAAATTTTATATTATTCATTCTTACTGATTGACAATAAAACTTTATTCAATCTTCGAATGGCGTCATTTCTTTTAACTTCTTATTACATTACAGGTGAATCAAATGACAGCTCAGATGCTGCAGAGTGTCATCTCTACCAATGAAGGTAGTAGCACTGAGACTCCAGCTGCAGCAGACAGCATGAAGATGCTAGACAGTAATGCTCAGCAAAACGAGTCAGCACCTCTACAGGGTGATGGTGAGAAAAGAAAGGGTGTGAGACATGATTATCTAGTGAGCTGGTACATGATTATCTAGTGAGCTGGTACATGATTATCTAGTGAGCTGGTAATGATTATCTAGTGAGCTGGTACATGATTATCTAGTGAGCTGGTACATGATTATCTAGTGAGATGGTAATGATTATCTAGTGAGCTGGTACATGATTATTTAGTGAGCTGGTACATGATTATCTAGTGAGCTGTTACATGATTATTTAGTGAGCTGGTACATGATTATCTAGTGAGCTGTTACATGATTATCTAGTGAGCTGGTACATGATTATCTAGTGAGCTGTTACATGATTATCTAGTGAGCTGTTACATGATTATCTAGTGAGCTGTTACATGATTATCTAGTGAGCTGTTACATGATTATCTAGTGAGCTGTTACATGATTATCTAGTGAGGTGGTACATGATTATCTAGTGAGGTGGTACATGATTATCTAGTGAGGTGGTACATGATTATCTAGTGAGCTGGTACATGATTAGCTAGTGAGCTGGTAAATGATTATCTAGTGAGCTGGTACATGATTAGCTAGTGAGCTGGTACATGATTAGCTAGTGAGCTGGTACATGATTATCTAGTGAGCTGGTACATGATTGTTTGACTTGTCATCTGTTACATGATGAACTATTTAGTGTTGTATTGTAAGTTATACCGTCTTACATCCAATTGTGTCTATCAAGTGCTTAATCCTCTTCTATTTTTTATAGGCAACAAAATCATGTTTGTTAGAGGAAATGCTACTGACAGAGACGTTGAAGTTGCTGAAAATGCTCGAGTGTCTAACCCTGATGAAATTGACTTAGATGATGAGGAAGAAGAAAGTGATGAAGAAGGTAATGTAACTATCTCTTAAATATAGGAAGGAATGTAGCCAACTCTGTAGCTAGGCTTCTAAATATTTGATTGCTATTATTTACTATAAAGTCCACGGTACTTTTATTTTATTCACGCAAAGTTGAATTCACAAACTCTTTATGTCTTCGTCATTGGTGATGAACTTGTTAAACTTTATTTTACTATACCTAACTTAATTGAACTCTTCAGTAGCTATCTAATGGATATATTTGAATGCAATAATTCTGCTGATACTGATAGCTCCTAGTTATACTAATAGTTGCTATTACTTACTTATTAATAATAAATAACTAGCTGTTGTAAAATTGGAGTTATATAAATTAAATCTAGCTTTAATTAAGATAATTTTATATTTTAAATTATTTCTAAGAATTAATATTAGTTTGATGTTATAATTTCTCATCTGATGCATCTACTTAATGTCCAATTTTCTATTTCAGAACTACCACAGCAGAAAGAAATTCCCAAAGAAGTTTATTCTGGTCTTAGATAGACAATGGAAATAACTGAATAATCAATCCGGGTGCTCAAGAAAAAATGGAATTATTGAATCACTATTATTTTTATGGAATAACTTTATGTTTAAATTGTTTATTGTTCTTGAATGGAAGATATTTTCAAGTTGCGATTAGGTAATCATAATTAGGTTTAATTCTTTTCAAACTGTTACCTAACGATATCTATCATTGTAACAAAAAATCAAAAATATCAGGGGCTCTTTTTCTTATTATAAGATTATTAATGCTTTTTACTTTATATTTTTCGCATGGCTTGTAGCATTGTTAGTGTACAATGCTGCTAATGTTGTCAATGCTCTTCAACAGTCAAGTATGATCTTTCAGGTAGCTAAGTAAAGGCATAGAGCAACTTGATTAAATTCGAGAACATAGTTGTAGAATAATGTTGAACTCTCTATCGTTCAGCAAACAGGTTTTGATACTCAATTAAGTGACTAATTAAGATCACAAGAACTTGAATTTAATTTCCTTTTGATATCAGCGACATGGCCTTTGGTTCCGAAGCAGACGTTAAACCCCTGCATTAAATTAAAATTCATCACAAGAACGATAAAGGGTTAAAATATTATTTTTTCGCCAACTTCCTGTAAACTGATCCTTTTCTATAAACCCTGATTTCTGATCGGTTTCATCCATTGAAAGATCATTTTGTAACAAAATAATATTTTTTATTGGCATAAAAGATTCAGGAAATTTTAAATGATTAACATATAGCTATGTGCTTTGTAAATATTAGAGTGTCTTGGTATTAAATTTTTTAAACTAAATTTAAATAATAATAATGGAAGGAAAATGTATTTCAAGTAAATAAGTTGGTTTGTTTTGTTTTCTTTTAAAAATTAAGTTTCATACAGTTTAGTTGCCTTAATTGTGAACAAATTTAATGTGTAGAAAATAATTGTGAAAGAGATTTATATATTCATCTACATTGGCTCGCAGTGCCTACAGGGCTCTATCCTGAAGCTGTTTGTGGTGAATGGAAGAGAAGGGGGGTGGCGTCACTTGGGCTCCGAACTGTTGTAATTTGGTTTATGGATTGTCTTTTTTCATTTTTACCATGTTCATCATTTTTTTAACGCTACTTGCAGTTTTAGAGGATAGCGCTAGGGTTATGCTCTTCAACTACGAGGTTTTAGATTTTGTGTTAGGTAGGCTTCATTTACTATCACCTCTTCATTTTCCTCTTCCATCCTCGAGTTCAGCCACCGGTGCTTGTGTCTCTTTTCGTCACATTCCTTGGTAACTGACTGAATTCACGGAGTAGCTTTTTTGCATCCATGAGCATTGTCACCGACTGTGGTGACTTTGTTCATGGAGCCACTTTCCTTTCTGACTGCCTCTTCCAGAGTCCCAGACCCTTTTATTTAATATCCTTTTGATGTAAGCGAAATAGTCACGATGGTGACAGGACAAGAACCTCCCCAAGCAAAAAAAAACCGGTCGATATAAATAGCCTAGGTAATTCATTTTTATTTTTAAATAAAAATATTAGATTATGTGGACTCGGTAGAGCGCATACCTTCCCCTCCGCTTTGACCCGTTTTCTCAAAATTTGAGAAACTGCTAACCCACCAAGTTTCATGCAATATGGTACAATACTTTTTGAGTTATAAATGACTTTGACCGGATCGTCTCCAAAATTCTACCAGATTGTTCCTGGTCATTGACCAATTGTACCATCAAATTTCAGACAATTTGGTTGAATACATTTTGAGTTACAAATGGCCTTGACCTTTGACCCGATCACTCCCGAAATCTATCAAAATGGTTCCTGCATATTGACCAATCGTTTTACCAAGTTTCATGCAATATGGTTCGATACTTTTTGAGTTATGAATAGGGTTGTGACATTTTGTGAAAAATATGCTCTAAAAATATAAATTCCATGTAATCCTAAGCGCGACATGAAAAATATTGTGTAGAACCCTTCTAGTTTAGCGATAGGAAGTTCCAATACCCTAAATTTTGATGTCGTTTATAACATCCATAGAGTTTATAGTTTTAAGAGCATATTTTTAGAAAATGTCACAACCCTAGATATGAATGACCTTTGACCGGGTCACTCCAAAAAGACTACCAGCAGGTCACTGGACATGGACCAATCGTTTCACCAAATTTCAGGCAATTTGATTGAACACTTTTTCAGTTAAGCGAATAACAAGATGACAAATAAATAAATTCCAATGAAAATATAACCTTCCGCAAGATTGCGAAGGTAATAAAGAGATATAGCGCACCTAAGGTTAGGTTAGCGGTCCAGTTGGGGGCCTGGACACCGAATAATATTTGAATAAAATAATTTGGGTTGTGACAATATGCATTTAAAAATGTCGATCTTGAAAATATTATACGCGGTGAGAATTAAAGAGTATTGAATCGTTCTAAACCAGCGGTATGTAGTATTAAACACGTGTTCAGGTCGTTTCGTCTATAATAGTTTCTGGATCTATGATTTTAAACGCATATTGTCACAATCCTAATAATTAGGGCTGTGACTTTGCATATTGGTGAAATAATGCATATACATATAAAAAAACGCATATGCAAATCTTGAAATGCATATGCAAATAGAAAATGATTTTTTATTCTACTTAAGAAATTTAAATATTATATGTTAGGTTATTAAGATCGAGGTGGGGAACTTGGTTGAACTCTGCTTCTTAATATTCCAGATAATTATCAGAGTGAGAATGTCAAAAACTTCTACAGAGAATAGAAATAATGAAAGCAAGTCTTGTGTTCATATATTCAACATTCTCCGTAATTCCATTAACAAAAGAGCAAATTGAGGCGCTATGCAGGTCAATTTCTAAAGTAATCACAAAAAAAAAATTATAATTTTCTCATGAATATTTATGATAGAGATATTACGTAAAGCTGATATTAGTAATCACTAATCAGTACATATTATCCTAAAATGAAGTATATTCAATCATCAGAGACATAAATTCAATTCTGACAGGATAATCTGCACAAGTCAATCTACATGAAATCTTAAAATAACTTGGCCCATCAAATATGGCGAGTCTTCTATACGCACCTCTTGTTTCATGTGATGTAGAGGGGATATTTTCTCAGTACAAGAATATTTTAATTTTGAAAACCTAAAATATACAGTAACTAGATTACGTGCACACGGTAGAGCGCATACTTTCGCCGCCGTTTTGAACTGTTCTGACAAAATGGTTCCCAAGTTTCATGCAATATGGTTCAATACTTTTTGAGTTATGAATAACAATGACCTTTGACCGGATGGCTCCCAAAATTCTACAAGAAGTTCATTGACATTGACCAATCGCTTCACCAAATTTCAGGCAATTTGGTTGAACACTGCTTCAGTTATGCGAATAACAAGATGATAAATAAATAAATAAATGCCGGATAGAATATAACTTTCTGCAAATTTGCAAAGGGTAATAATAAAATTTAATTAAACTTATAGACTGATTTTCCTATTTTCTAAACTAGTGTTACTGTATATATTCATTTATACAGGGTGTCCGACACTTTTGTTGCCAAACTTTAACATAAGGATGCATTTGTTGAAATAAACACTTTTTATTCTATGAAGGTATGGTCTAAAATGCTTAGTTAAAGAGTTTGCAAGGTTAGGAAAGTAGTATCTGTACCATTTATTATTATAAGTTAACGCCATTTTTTTAACGTTTAAAGATCGTCTGCTGTACGAGCTTTAATTACCTGTATACTAGATTCTTCATATTCAAGACTTGATAAATGTACTTGAAAACAGTTTTGTAAGAAGTGTTTCAATATGTATTGAAATTATCTTCAATTAAAAGATATTAATTAACATCCTTTATTCTATCACTTTGTTTTTAAATATTTTTTACATTTAATAAAAGAAAATATTTAAAATATATGAGCTTCTTAGTAACAGCCTATTTCGAGAAATCCATACGTGTAATGTTTTTTTAATTAAAATTAAAAATTGTTTGTTGCATATGTTTTGTATATGCGTTTTATAAATGCATATATTTTGCTTATGCGTTTTATAAATGCATATGCGTTTTATAGAATGCATATGCGTTTTATAAAATGCATATGCATTTTATGAAAATGCATATTTCAAGCGAATATGCATTAAATATTTATGTGCATACACTGCATAATATGCAGTGCATATTGTCTCAACTCTACTAATAATTTGGGCTGTGACTGTAAGGCCTTACAAGATATGCTCTATAAACTCCAAAAATATGCTCTATAAGCTCCAAAAATAATGCTGTGAAACTGTTTCAGATTATGCTATATAAGCTTTAGAAGCTCAATACGAAGATACAAAGCTTTTATTAATAGATATGCCTTCAAGTATAGGGGAGGATGGTCATCTATGGGACAAGAAACACAGAAAGATTGATATTTCATTTACTATGGGCAAAGTATGAAAAATAAAAATTCATGTGCAATATAGATATTCCTTTATAAAATGAAACTAACTCGAATGCTATCACATAATCTGTTGACTAGAAAAAAAATTAAATTAAAAACAAAACAAAATTGTCCCATTGTATAACAGCGCTGGTGAACAGTGAGACATACCCTGGTGAACGATGGAACAGTTTATCAAACTTGTATATTGTTTAGGTTATGGTCAAATTTCAAGTTCGAATTATCTCTTTATGTTGTCCCACACTCAGTTGGTTCATATAATATCAGTTTAATGTCCTCTAGCTTCACCGAAGCCATGTCAGAAACATTTGGAAAATTAAGCTCATTGCACTTGAATCTTCGCTTAACATCAATATTTCGTATTTATCTTTTTCATTCTATTGGCCAACAGAATATGTTTTAAAAGTCGCATCAAATTCTACAAGTTCATAAACCTTCATTTCAAACGTTTTCGGTAGAGATTTAAGTTCTTCAGACGAATGGATCAGTTAGATTAAGAGTTCTATACCAGACCAAGAACAATAGTTCACAGGCCATCTACGGCGTATACTTTATGAAGTAATTTCGAAGGCCTTATCCTTAGTGGCACCAACAAAAAGCTCTTCTTTCTCTGGTGTATCCGTTTCAATTATGCTGCTTCTTTTTCTTTTATTAGTGATATTTGTTTTCTATGCGGTGGTTTGTGATGACCTCAGATTGCTAAAGCCCTTGAACATGGTCGAAAGTACCACTTCAGTTGGAAGCTCTGTTTCTACAAGAATCCCTGAAGCTACAGTTCACGTTATTGTATCAAAAATAGATATTTATTGATTCATATACAGTAACTAAACAGTTTGGTTGACAATAGGGCACTGCCCCATTGTTAACCAAATTTTCTGTCGCAATGATCACCATGACGCCATTTTGAAAACATATGGGTATAGCGGCTCAACTAGAAAAGTGTAAAGGCAATCCTTTCATATGAACATATTTTACATACTACTTAATATTATGTAAAAATGGCGTAATCACTACATGTTAAATTAACAGATTTATAACAATTGGAACAAAGTACGAAAAATTTTGTTTTCCCACCTCTTAAAACACGTTTTCGCTTTTAAATAGAGCTGACTGCACCCCAACCGCTGAATGCAATGCGAGTAAATGCACTGAAGTACTCCTAGTTTACCACTAAGATTTTGTTGAAAATTACCCTCAAATGAAAAAGTTATTCAGCATGTCCCATATTGTTCCCGCAGTGTCCCATTGATGACCATCCTCCCCTACAATAGTATATAGTACAATATTTTCTTTTGATTGAAGAACAGAAGCAATAATCAAGAGGAACTTTATTATTATTTGACTAAATAGATATCTTTTATTAGGTATTTCGGGGAATATATAATGAACTGATTATGTTTAAAAGATACTTTCATCTTCAAAGAAATCTATTTAAACAAATAAATACAGCAGCTCCTGATTTAACAAATGTAGATTTTACATTAGAAAAATTCATCACGAGAATTCACTTTCCATGGTAAGGGGCGCGTTAGGGTATCCGGTGGTAAGTTCATCGCATGGTAAGTTCATCGCATGGTTAGTTCATCGCCGGTAAATTCATCGCCGGTAAATTCAACGCCGTAAATTCATCGCCGTAAATTCATCGCATGGTAAATTCATCGCATGGTAAATTCATCGCATGGTAAATTCATCGCATGGTAAATTCATCGCATGGTAAATTCATCGCATGGTAAATTCATCGCAGAGTAAATTCATCACATGGTAAATTCATCGCATGGTAAAATTAAATTGATAAACTTATATATACTTTTTGCAAATTATCACACCGTCCTTACTTTATTTTTTGCTGCATTAGGATAACTTGTTTGTACGAATCTGTGCCGTTAGTTTATTTTAAATGATTGGATTTTAGAAATAGAATGTCATATAATTTTCTCATGTGTATCATTCAATTAATATTTAATCTAAAATATTTAATATGTGAGTATACTTGCATTAATTTATTATTTTATAGTTATACAAATTTTTCTTTAATTAAAATTTATAATATTTCTCAAATTACGTATTTGGGTAGAAAGTATACTCATAGTTTGAAGAACAGAACTAGAACTGTAAATGCTACACCTCTTTGAAAATATGATCAGCAAAGCACAATTGCCTAAGTAAATTGGAACCAGGTTTTCTAATTATTTAAGAGGTATTGATTACAATTTATCTTTTTAAAGTAATTTAGATATATTTTTTGTGCAGTTGTAATGATAGAATTTAATCTTTAATATTTACGGTTTGCTTTAGCAACATATCCATATATTATTTCGTGGACCGACAATTGGGCCACGACAATTGGGCATAGGACAATTGGGCCCAGGACAATTATGCCCAACGACAATTGGGCCCAATGACCAATATATTATTTTCCCATTTTTTAGAGTCTACAGTATCAACTTAATTAAATACCATTACTACCGTAATAACTAGGGATGTGACAATATGCGTTTGGTATAAAAACGCAGTCTTGATCATAATTAAAATATAGAATATTCCTAATAATAAAAAAACATTCTTGTTATGAAAAATATATATCTTAGAACAGATTCATTTCATGAATATATGATTTTATTCTTTTAAATTACTATAATTTTCTGTTCTGAGATAGGTCATGTAAGCAACATATTTCTTAGTTACAGTACCTCTATAGTGAACTCCTGTATAGTGAATGAGTTAGGATAGAAAGTAAGAATGTAGCTATTTTAGATGAAGAGGCAATAGAAAATAAGAATGTGGGTATTTAAAGAATGCCGTGGCCCTTCAAGACATGCTGAAATTATTGGAACATACAAGTCGAATTGTGCTGTATTGTATGTCTAAATAAATAAAGCAGTTCAATTTAAATTTTCAATCCTTAGCAGGTAATGCCGTATAACAGTTCCTTTTTTCAAATTTAATTACTTTTTCTTTGATTTCTGTGGCTAATTTTTTAATATGTAATTGTATGCTAAAACCTGTTAGTAACCCAAACTCAAGTGTCTGGTTAATTTAAAGATTGGTAAGTTCTAATTTGTTAATATTTGTATTAGTTAAAATTTTCAAGTTGTTGGGTAGAGGAATTATAAGGTTACGTCTTTTCTATCTTTTAGCCCTTTTGCCCATAAATAAACCTTTAGTTCATTTGATACCATGCATTTAGATTTAAACTTTCGTTTTGTTCATGAATATTTTATATATGAAAATTCTTGGTTTAAAAATTTATTGCTTTCCTGTAGGAATTCATGTTCTGTTAATTTTTCGTAGTAGTTATTTGATGATTGAATTAGTTCGGCTCATTCGATTTAGTTTACTTAATTTCTATCATATGTTTTCCTTTATTCATATAGCCACTTCTCTGTCTTCTTCTTTCAGTCTCTTGTATTTCATTTCTATTTAACGTCAGCGATAAGAGCAACTCTGTTTTCAAGCAGGCGTTAAAACTGGTATTATATAAATTTCACTGTTTAATGTGTTCAATCCTATTTTTTACCAACATATAGATTAAAATTCATTTTTTTACTCAACTAGTTTATACTAAAATTTCATAATTAGCCTAAATAAAATAATTTTTTTTCTGAAATATCAAGTTTGATGAAATGTATGTATTATAGTCCTCCTATTTATTGTTCGTACCTCTACAGGTACTTTGCCTAAGGTCAAGTAAACACCTCGCTGAAATTCTTCGAATTCATTTAAACCTCCATAATTGAAACAAGAATAGCACTCGTATGTGAAACGATACACGAATTAAAGTTAATGTGAATTTGTTGTAACCTGTTCACTCACTGTTCAGTGTTCATTATAGAAGAGTTTCTTAAATTAGTATTACAAAATATATTTTCACAATCTCCTTTTATCCCTACAACTCTTCAATTTTTCTTAGCTAAATGCAACGAAAATCTTTAAAATTCACATGACATGATTCAAGTTTAGGGGTGGTTAAGCCACAGTTCTATAATAGTTTAGTTTTAGTTTGGTGGTAGATGGTTAAATAAATTTATATAGAACGAATACTATATTTAGAATAGATATAAATGAAATGAGATTAAATGTGTGAGTGGTAGAGTCACAGCCTGTAATATGAACAGGAATTACAGATTAATTAGGGACTACATATTATTAATCAATAATATTTAAACAAAAGATAATGCAACCTACCTACATTAAATACAAAAAGGAATTAAACAACATTTATATACTTAATTCAAACATAATGAACTAAAAGAAGACAACAACTTACCGAGAGATTTCCGGCTGTAGCTCTATGTAATGAGTGATTAGAAATGATTTGGCTCAATTGCATCACAGCCTTTTATATGAATGCTTGACAAACAACTTAGCGCATGCGCAATAACACAAGTTTATAACTAACTACCTATTTATAAAAATGGCACTAGTTAATACAAGGAATTAGGAATTAAAATTATATAAATCATGATAAATAAAAAGAAAAGAACCTAATTACAAAATATAAAGTTTGAACATAAGTTAGTTTAGGAGATACAATATATTTAAGGTTTGCTCCAGAAGGAACTTACTAGAACATTCTAGAGCAAATTCTTGAACATTATTGACTCTATAAATATTTGTAACAAAATGATTAATTATAGTAAATGATAAAGTTGAATTAATTGGGTATGTTTAAACTATTTAGGAAAATTATTTTATAACAAAAAAGACAAATTAAGCTACCTAATATTAAGAAATGAAAAATGAGAATTGTTTAGAAGTCTAAGATTGAATATGAGAATGAATGAGAAACCTATTTTGATAGTGATCATGCATCACTACACAAGTTAATAAAATTTATTTAAATATTTTCATTACACCGAAACATGAGATTAGTATACAAATGTGATTTAAAGGGCTTGCTAATATACACCTTACCATGGGTCTATCCGATCTCGTGCCAGCAGCTATGCCACTTTGCCACCGTGGTTGCATTTTACTAAAAAAAAATTTTGATATTAAACGACCCGGAGATACTTAAAGATATTTTAAAGTGAAAAGAACAATACAGGCAAGCACTGCTTTTATAACCAAAATCACAACTTATTCTTATTACAAATAGTAATGAGTTGGTCAAATTTTTATATAATTGTAACTCCTTAAATATTTCGTTCTCTATGAGTTCAAATTATAGAAAATGTTTTGAGGCCACGACTTAGAATAAAGATGAAAGCTCTGTGATGCATTAATTAAAATTAATAGATAATTAAATTTTTATAATTATTGTGTTTAATTGAACAAACAGGAATTTTGTGCTCTGTGAAATATTTTTAGCAGTAGGGTATATGTTCCAAGTTATTAATAGGGTCTATATTTTCGAACACGTGATAAAGGAAAATATAATAATTATTATTTACCCAACAAACATATGAATGTCGATTCGAAGTCGTTTGCTGTCGAATTCGTAGCGCTAACGGTGGGTATCGACTTAGCAACCATTTCGACTCATAGTAGATATCGGAATGTCTGTTTCTAAATGATATCTGAATTTACACTTCGAGTAGAAACACTAAAACCGATACATGGTTTTAACAGCATCGTCTTGACGTCGGCATGTCTGTTTCCAAACGATATCTGAATTTATACTTCGACCAGAAGTGCGAAAACAGATACGAAGTTTTAAAAAAATCGTTTCAAATTTGGAAATTCATTTTCTTATCTTCCTGTTATATAATACGTATAGAAATGTAGGAATTATTTTTATTCAATTGGATTGTACCTTTCTATGTAACGTACGTGGTGCTCCCTTTAAACTATACCCAATAATTAATACACTTATAGGGGACTACGGCAGTTGTAAAGGTATGATCGGGCATTGGCACGCTAGTGCGATTGTACAATGGATCATTTTATGTATAGTAAGCGATATTGGAACATCGGTTGTTGAACAGTGTTCCTCCAGTACCGTGAAAATGAAATGGATGACCAATCAAGTGATTTTTAGATGACCAGTGCATTTATTGTTATGAATCTATTCTAAACTGCTTATTGTAAATAAACCGCGAGGGGTTACTGAAGCTGTCTTTGGTGAATGGAAGAAAGTGGGGTGGCGTCCCTTGGGACTCAAACTGTTGTAATTTGGATTATGTATTGTCTATTTTATGTTTACCATGTGTATAGTTTTTTAACTCTCCATGCAATTTTAGAGGATATCGCTAAGGTTAAGCTCCACAATTACGTACGAGGTCTTAGATTTTGTTTTTATGTAGGCTCGTAGACTTCATTTACTATTACCTCTTCATTTTCATCTTCCATCCTTGAGTGCAGCCACCGGTGCTTGTGACCATTTTTGTCACATTCCTTGGTAATTGACAGCATTCACGTAGTTTTTCAGCATCCATGAGCGTCGTGACTTTGTCCATGGAGCCACTTTCCTTTCTGACTGCTTCTTCCAGTCCCTTCTATTTATTTTCCTTTAGACGTCAGTGAGATGGCCTTTGGTTCCGAAGCAGACGTTAAACTTATACTAAACGTAAATAATTAAAAGTTGATGGGATATTTAACATGTTCTATATTAGAGTACATTCTGTGTTATCGGACGGTTCCACATTTTCGAATATGTAAGATATAAATATATTAATTATCATTATTCAATTCTTACTTAAATTGGTATCCATGATACCAGTACGTAAAATACAAGTTTAGAAATAAAAATCAATACCTAAATAATTTTTCTACGTAAAATGCGGAAACCCATATCCGATAACTTGAACTTTCACCTAGTGCCAAAAGCTGCAAATGAGACGATTAAAATTCAGTGATTCACATTATAGATAATTAAACTTAGAGTTGTAATCGAACTCATTAAATCTATATATAATGATCATTATTTAACTTTTATTTCAATTGGTATCATATACCTTCAGCTATTAAATTAAATTGTAGTTAAATAATAATAATTATATTTTCCTTTATCACGTGTTCGAAAGTATAGACCCTATTAATAACTTGGAACATAAACCCTACTGCTAAAAATATTTCACAGAACACAAAATTCCTGTTTTTTCAATGTAACACACTTATATAAGTCAAAATATCAAACTAATTACTCAACTATTATGACCTTTATTTACTGAGTGATAGTTAATCTATGGTCAAATTTTAATTAATGCATTCATTACTTTGAACTTTCATCTCACAGCTTTCATCTGTATTCTAAATCGAAGCCTCAAAACATTTTCTTCAATTTGAATTCAAAGGGAACGAAATTTTTAAAGAGTTACAATTATATAAAAATTTGACCAACTCATTACTATTTTTAATAAGAAAAAGTGGTGATTTTGGTTATAAAAGCGGTGCTTGCCTGTATTGTTTTATTCACTCTAAGAATATCTTCAAGTATCTCCGAGTCGCTTAATATCAAAAATTTTTTTAGGTAAGTGCATCCATGGTGGCAAAGTTACAGAGGTACAGGCACGAGGACGGAGGGACCCACGAACGATACCTGGACACATCACTTCATTTCTTCCCATTTAATTTATTTATATCACTATGTAACATTAATCGAATTGATATGCATCTAAACGTACAATACGTTATTTCAATGAAGTAAGAGTTTTCTATTTTAATTTATTTATTTATTGGATGCAAGTGGATATCGTTTCGGAACATATTAGATATATAATTAGGCGTCTGTTCGATGCAGAATCCCTATGTATGTTGTATGTCGTAATTATCTTTCTATTCAACGCTGTTATAACGGTATCGCTTCGATGCAAAATATACTTGATATGATGCGGTTTAGCGGTGCAAACGGATATCGGATTGATGTCTACTTGATGTCACCATGTCTAATTAGTTACTGGTATTCGATGTCGGAAGAGAGGTTATACAGAGTCGTTTAGACATCGAATAGATACATTTATGTTTTTTTCTGGGTAACTACTATTTAATTAGAAGCAAAATAGCTGAAGGTATGAAACCAAATGAAATAAAAGTTAAATAATGATTATTATATATAGATTTATTGAGTCCGATAACCACTTTAAGTTTAATTATCTATATTGTGAATCACTGAATTTCAATCGTCTCATTTGCAGCTTTTGGCATTATGGTGAAAGCTCAAGTTATCGGACGTGGGGTTCCGCATTTTATGTGGAAAAATTATTTATGTAATGATTTTTATTTCTAAACTTGTATTTTACGTACTGGTATCATGGATGCCAATTTAAGTAAGAATTGAATAATGATAATTATTATTAGTTATTTCTTACATATTCGAAAAATGTGGAACCGTCTGATAACACAGAATTTACTCTAAAATGAAACATGTTAAATAGCCCATCAACTTTTAATTATTTACGTTTAGTAGAGGTTTAACGTCTGCTTCGGAACCAAAGGCCATGTCGCTAACGTCAAAAGGAAATGAAATACAAGGGACTGGAAGAAGCAGTGAGAATGAAAAGTGGCTCCATGGACGAAGTCACGACGCTCATGAATGCTGAAGAGCTACTCCGTGAATGCTGTCACAATTACCGAGGAATGTGACAAAAATGGTCACAAGCACCGGTGTCTGCACTCAAGATGGAAGAGGGAAATTAAAAGGTAATAGTAAATGATGTCTACGAGCCTACCTAACAGAAAATCTAAGACTTCATACGTAATTGTAGAGCATAACCCTAGCGCTATCCTCTAAAACTGTATGAAGAGTTAAAAACATGATAAACATAAAATAGACTATACATAATTCAAATTACAACAGTTTGGGTCCCAAGGGACGTCACCCCACTTCTCTTCTATTCACCAAAGACAGCTTCAGGAACCTCTCGGGGCTTATTTACAACAAGCAGTTTAGAATAGATTCATAACAATAAATGCACTGGCCATCGAAAAATCACTTGATTGGTTATCCATTTCATTTTCACGGTACTGGAGGAACACTGTCCAACAACCGATATTCCAATATCGCTTACTTTACGTTGATCCATTGTACAATCGCACTAGCGTGCTAATGCCTTATCGTACCTTTACAACTGCCGTAGTCCCTTATAAGTTATAAGTGTATTAATTTTAAAGGGAGCACTACGTTATAGAAAGGTACAATCCAATTGAATAGAAATAATTCCTACATTTCTTTACGTATTATAAAACAGGAAGATGAGAAGAAAATGAATTTCAAAATTTGAAACTATTTTTTTAAAACTACGTATCTGTTTTCGCACTTCTGGTCGACGTATAAATTCAGATATCGTTTGGAAACAGACATGCCGACGTCAAGACGATGCTGTTAAAACCATGTATCGGTTTTAGTGTTTCTACTCGAAGTGTAAATTCAGATATCATTTAGAAACAGACATTCCGATATCTACTATGAGTCGAAATGGTTACTAAGTCGATACCCACCGTTAGCGCTACGAATTCGACAGCAAACGGCATCGAATCGACATTCATATGTTTGTTGGGGTAAGTTCATCGCATGCATGGTAAGTTCATCGCATGCATGGTAAGTTCATCGCATGCATGGTAAGTTCATCGCATGCATGGTAAGTTCATCGCATGCATGGTAAGTTCATCGCATGCATGGTAAGTTCATCGCATGCATGGTAAGTTCATCGCTTGCATGGTAAGTTCATCGCATGCATGGTAAGTTCATCGCATGCATGGTAAGTTCATCGCATGCATGGTAAGTTCATCGCATGCATGGTAAGTTCATCGCATGCATGGTAAGTTCATCGCATGCATGGTAAGTTCATCGCATGCATGGTAAGTTCATCGCATGCATGGTAAGTTCATCGCATGCATGGTAAGTTCATCGCATGCATGGTAAGTTCATCGCATGCATGGTAAGTTCATCGCATGCATGGTAAGTTCATCGCATGCATGGTAAGTTCATCGCATGCATGGTAAGTTCATCACATGCATGGTAAGTTTATCGCATGGTAAGTTTATCGCATTGTGAATTCATCGCTAAAACTAGATAATACAAATAATAGAAAGGTTCATAATAGAAAAGTATAAGATATTATTTTTATAAAAAAAACCTTATAACGTTACAAATAATATATGGATATGCTGCTAAAGCAAACCGTTAAATTGAAAATGAATATTAAAAATTCATTCTATCGTTACAACTGTTCAAAAAAAAATACATCTAAATTACTATTAATAAGATAAAATGTTAGCAATGCCTCTTAAATAATCGAAAAACTTTGTTCACATCTACTGAGGCAATTATTTTTATAGACATTATTATTAATTATTATTATTAATTATTATTATTATTACAGAATGAAGTATATTTTCGAATAGATGTAACATTTACAGTTATGTTGTAGTTCAAACTATGAGTAGCAAAAAAAAAACGTAATTTTAAGAAATTATATTAATGTAAATTAAAGAAAATTATACATAATTATAAAATAGTAAATTATTGTAGTTTCACATTTTTTAAATATTTTTAAATTTTATTTTATTATGTATGATATACATATGCAAATTATTTGACATGCTATTACTAAAAATTCAATCATTAAAGTTAACTAACAACAAAGATTCGAACAGAAAAATTACCCTAATCCAACGAAAAGTAAAGAAAGTTCAGCAATTATTTGCAAATAGTTTATTTAAGTTAATAAATTTAATTTAATAATGTACCATGTACCATGCGATGAATTTACCATGCGATGAATTTACCATGCGATGAATATACCGGCGTTGAATTTACTGCAATGAATTTAGCAGATACCGGGTTGTTCGGTCTTGGAATATTCGGTCTTGGAATATTCGGTCTTGGAATATTCGGTCTCGGAATATTCGGTCTCGGAATATTCGGTCTCGGAATATTCGGTCTCGGAATATTCGGTCTCGAGATATTAGGTTTCGAAATATTCGTTCTCGGAATATTCGGTCTCGGAATATTCGGTCTCGAGATATTAGGTTGCGAAATATTCGTTCTTGGAATTTCAGTCTCAGAATTATATACGAGAACTCTCAACATAAATGTCCGTTATGTAGTTTGTTGTATCTGCTAGTTTGTTACGGAATTTTCCGAGACCGAAATTTCCGCTCAAATCTCATTTTAAATGAATGTTAAAACAAGAACATGTCAAAATTACTAATGTTATGTATCATTTTACAACGGTTAATGATATTATACGCTTTTAATAAATACACTACACATTTTAGTATCCATAATTTAAACTTTTTCTAATATTGTACTTTAATAAAAGTTTCCCCGAGACCGAATTTTCCAAGACCGAAATTTCTTAGAACCCTTATGAAATGTAACAATTAGGTGCATAAACTAATAAATCCTTATCATTTGAACGCGCAGAAATCAATCGATGGTTGCGCTATCGATCGATAGCTATTGATCAGTTGATCGTGCAGCGAAATCGGTCGATATTGCAGATCAGTCGAACGCGCGTGACATACAGGGTGGGTAAAAAAAAAAAAAAACGAAACCCAACTTTGAATTGATATATCTCAGATTCATTAAATTTGAAGAATTTAGTGTTATACTCAGCCTGCAATCTCGCACGACTTGAGAACAAGGATTGAATTATGCCAAGAAATGGAGGACATGTGGTAGATAGTGAAGAAGGAATTAAGGCTAATATATATTTAATGATGGTTTGTTAATGATATATTATAAAGGGTTATTGTGTTTGTTTGTTTTTGTTAAAAAGAATTAATTTTCATAATTTTTCTCTTTGTGCACAAGCATACTTTTAACAGCGCTTACTATAATCAATATTGCATCAATATAGATAAATGAAAAGTTTTAAATTTTCCATCATTAATGTAAAAAAAGTAGACGAATACAATGGTATTCTTTAGAAAAATCACAACGCTACTAGTTTTTGAGATATAACAGTTCAAAGTTGGTTTCGTTTTTTTTGATCCACCCTGTATACATGATGTATGTGATATCGTTTATCTGGCAACAGTAACTGCATTGTAGAGGAAGTACTTTACAGATAGTACCATTTGGTGATGCAGAAGAACGGTGATAAGATGCATTGCTTTGAAGCTCTGTATAGTGCAATAATTAATAGTATGTCATTAACTAATTGATATCAAACTGGGTTGTGTTATTATGTGCGGAATAAAGCATGTGATTAAATCTGGTAATTATAGATCCTTTAATGTTCAAAAGATCCTATATTACACTACTATGTTGTGGGGAAAAGTTTATAGGGTAAGAATAAGGAGTTAATTAAATAAATTTCTTTCTGGAATACCGATCAATTTAGACATCAAAATTGCTATTTCCAGTTTGTCAAATTTTTATCCGCAAGTACAATTTGCATACAGTCGAAATAAAATACTCGAATTAGTCATCAGTGGTTACATTTTTAATAACTGCGGTTGTTTGCAATTATCGTTAGAGGCATTCATGAGAGGATTCATTCAACACCAAGATATATCTCTTCACTTTGATTTACGCGTAGAGGGTATAAGGTTATACATATTTCCTATGTGCCTAACATGCAATTATATTTTAACATCAAAACCATTAAAAATGGTTTCAACACAACTGTTATTAGAGCCTATTATAATTATATTTTAATGCAAAATGTTTTTAACACAATTCATTTTAGGAAAACTTCGTTTCTGTCAATATGATTTTCCCATTGTTGAAAACTGTATGTATATATTTACTTAATTGTTTTAATCAGTCCACTACTTAGACTGATTAGATACTTAAATAATACTGATTAGATATTGACCAGGTACTTAATTGCTTACAAATGACCTTGTCTTTTAACCTGATCACTCCCAAAATATAATAAACTGGTTCCTGGATATTGACCAAGCGTCCAACTAAATTTCAAGCAATTTGGTTGAATACTTTTTGATTTATTGATTTAGAGAAAAAGATCAGCTTTTGCAGTAAAGAAACCATTCGATTGTAAAGAGTTACGATAAAATCTAAAATAGACTACCAACAAACAATCTTAACCTCTCTAAATGGCAAGGATATAATAAATATTATTTAGAAAGATTAATCATATTTATTAGGATGCCATTTAATTGCGGAAGCATGAAATAGTGTTAAAGTTCCCCCATTGTAGTGGATTTCTCAGCGTTACTGCTCTATCCCCGTGATGACTGAGATACCTGAAATTCAAGAATTTAATTCTCTCCGTCCATAATACTTTCGGGATCCATGATTTTAAAAGCATATGGTCACAACCCTAGTAATATGTGTGAGATAATATTAATTGAAATAAATAGCTTAACGAGTCAGACAGTTTATTAATTTTCTATCAATATAGAATAGGAAATATTATTAGTCTGAACACACAGATATATTTCTTATAGTTTTTAAATGAGTTATATAGATTTTCAGTAGGGAATCTTAACACAAATGATAGCCAATGCAAAGAGACAGCGCCATCACACGGACAGTCATTGCATCAATTGACTGTTCAATTGATTGATTGAGTTCAAATACCCAGTCATTTAATAAGGAGTCCCAGTCATTTAATAATTTAAACACCACACAAGATTTACAATCCTAGCCTTTAAATATTAGCTTCAATTTCCAAGTAATAAACAAATAATGTACAATCATAATTAATTCCCTTATAATAACCGAGAATCCAATTCTATAATATACTAATTTTAATCAGATTTTAATTATGTTTAATCAGATCAATTAGGGTTTTAAAGTACTTAATATCTTTGTGGATGAAGAAAAATAAAGAAAATAAATCCTTAACACTTACATCTTTTATATTGTAGGTCCTGCACGGAAAACGCTGCCATAGCGCTACTTCAGTAGTTGATCAGTTTTAGGGTTTCAAATCTGGCCAGTTCATCGCTCCTCGGGCACAACATTTTTCCTACTCCATATTTATAGCAAGGGTTTCCCTTACAGCATTTAAATATAGTGAGTTAAACACTATAGCTAGGTAAACATTCTGATGCGATGAAGATTCGAAATGATTGGAGATTTGGTAGCTTATAGATGTTCACAGTAGGAAGAGGAGATGACCACTGAAACTGCAGCAACAAACGTTTCATAATCACAGGTACGAAAAATAAGATGTTGCCAGATTTCTGCAGGTAAATATGGAAAACAGAGGACGGCGAATCCACTCATTGCCAGATAACTTATTTGCAACAGTTAAGGATTCACCAAGACTGAAATCAACCAAGAATGGATTCGCGGTCAGTAAAGGAATTATAATATACAATTGAGTTATAAATGACCATGACCTTTGACCCGATCACTCTCAAAATATAATAAAATGGTTCCTGGATAACGAACAATCGTCCCACTAAATTTCAGGCAATTTGGAGGAATACTTTTTGATTTATTTAGTTATAAATGACCTTGACCTTCGACCCGATCACTCCCAAAGTATGATAAAATGGTTCCTGGATAACGAACAATCGTTCCACTAAATTTCAGGCAATTTGGTTGAATACATTTTGATTTATTGAGCTATGAATGACCTTGACCTTTGACCCGATCACTCCCTAATTATAATCAAATGGTTCATGGATATTGATCAATCGTCCCACCAAATTTCAGGCAATTAAATTGATTTTTTTTGTGTTATTTGAATAGCAAGATGGCAAATAAATACATAAATAAATAAATGCAACCTAAATTATAATCATACGCAATCTGCAAAGGTAATTAAATAATATTAGGGAATTTCTTCACCAGGAAAGTAAATCCCATGATGAAATTTAGTTACAACTTACTCTGGAATGATAAGTTGTTGCAAGTGCATGCAACGTAACTATTCTCATTAAAGGCTTCTTCACACATGTCAGTGATCCGTCCGTGACGTCTCCGATCCGTCTCCTCTCAGTGCTTCAGTGTCAGTGAAAAATATACTGTTGCCTTTCCCTTAATTTCAACGGACACATTCTCACAGTACCGGCTCCTATCAGTGCTAAAAAATCACCGAGATGAGCTGGACCAGACAGAAACCTGACATGTGCGAACAAGTCTTTAAAAGAATGTTTTGGGAATTATTTATTAGCTAAGATATTTTTAGATATGTAATCAACCTACCTACCTACAGCAAGGTAGATGCAACATGAATGTAATTGAGTTGAATCTTGTTGAATGGGTAGTTTTCAATATTCAATTTAAAAATCAGATACAATTTTCAGTGAAACTTTTGAAAATAAGAAACCATTTCAAGTTTCTTTTCAATATACTACTTATTAACAGGAAATGTTGCAGTTGTATAACAACTGTATCAGTAGCCACTTTGAACACTGGTGGCAGAACGATGATTTTTTTTAAATACATATAGAAATTTCCAAAAGTGGTGTATCTTATTGTAGTAAAATCTTTTAGATTTACTGTGGTGGTCCTCAGCTGCTGTTGCATTTTCCCAAACATATTTGCCTTCATACTGTATTGCGTTCATTTCTGATAGTTTCCATATTTCGATATTCACAGTAACAACCACAACGCATTTCAATCACTGGCATTATCCTAGAACGAAACATATATTATTTTGCTGGTTTAATAATTGATCAATAAACAGTAAACACATTAATTGAAATACATATAAATTATATTAACTTAAAAGAAGATGTCCTGATCTTAGTTGATACAATATTGAACATAAATAGTGGAACATTTTTACATGAACATTATATACATACAGTAACGCTCTATTATTATTTCTTGTTTGAAAAGACAATATTTTTCCTTTAAAAGCAACACTTTATGTAGTTTTAAAATTTGAAGAAAGAAATTATTGGAATTTCCATATTTGTAACATGTCGAAGACAAAGAAGCAAAATCTTAGGCTAAATTTCAATAAAGAAATTAATTAAAGAAGGATTAAAGAAAACGTGCTAAGAAACCTATTAGAAACATTGTGAAATATAAATATGAACGCAAGTGTAATTTAATTCCCATATTATTTACAGAGAGTAGAATTCTGAGATATTTGTAATTAATTTAGATCCTATCAAACAAGTTTTATGGGATAGTTTATTATGCCCAAGTTAAATAAATGTTTTTTTTTTCATTTCAGTTGTCAAACTTCTAATCCCCTACGATAATGGCGTGTGGTGAAATACCAGAAGATTACTTAAATATACTTAAGAACTGTGTTGCTACTGCTTATTGTACTAGAATTCCATTTCAAGAAATAATTTGTTTTGTTTGGAAAAATAGTTCAAGTGAAACTCTTGGAGAGTATCTCAATAACATTGGTTTACCTACTTACTTCAATACTGCTAGGCAGAAAGAGAAGTGGCTTGAAAGAAATGCAGATAAGTTGAATGATTCATTTGATAAATATGACGTCTCCTTCTTGTTTGAGATACTACCAATTATTTGCCATCAAAAAGTTAAAAAAGAAATCACAGGAAACGACAGTACTAGTGTCGAATGGCATTTGAGAAATCTAAAGAATATGAGAAACATGATCTTTCACGAGCCTTCAAATATGTCAAATAAAGATTACTTCAAGAATCTTAAAGCACAAATTCATAACTGTCTGAAAGCTGCATTCACGCTTTATGATATAGTAAATCCTACTGAAATTGATCAAATAAATAAAAAGGTTGAAACTGAGTTCGAAGATATAATTGAAAAAACGACTCGTGATTATAATTCCAGGGTGAGTTTCATTAAATATCTAATCCTAAATGATTGTATTCAAATATTGATTGAAAGAAGAAAAGGGATAAAAGTCTCTCTGCCAGGTAATTTCAAAATGAAGGCTAACCTTGAACAAGTCTATCAAACAATGGATCTAAGTATATCTAACGATAATTCGAAGAAAATTTTCAAATGTTCCGATCTATTTAACAATATTTCCGAAAGATTTGTTACAATTTCTGGAGTTCATGGATCTGGTAAATCAACTTTGATGAAAACTTATCACCAAAACCATTTGCGTGAAAATGAATCTGGTAAGTTCAAGTTGCCTTTTTATATATCCTGCCAAGATGATAGGTACAGACATTTGGGTGACTACTGTAAAGCAACTTTTCCTCAGGTGTTTGCCTCGTTTGACAAAGAGGAAATTCTCGAATCAATTCGTTCGATAGATGGGGTTATCTTTCTTATTGATGGCTACGATGAAATAAATGAATCCTCCAGAGATCTCACGAATTCAGCAGTTGAATTTTGTAAAAATAGTAATGACGCAGTTTGTATCATATCAAGTAGAATTAGCGCTGCGTACGATCTTGAAAAAGATTTGAGTCGTAGAGATCTACGGTATGAATCAATTACCATCGAAAAGATAAAAAGTTCGTCTGATCAAATAAAGCTTATAGCTGGGTACGCTGAACATCTCAACGAAACTAGGAAAGATGACATTGTGAATAAATTTGGTTCACTAAATCAGAAATGTAAGGATATTTTCACAACCCCAATGCTCTTAGCATATTTCTGCTCATTAGACGATAAAATTGGAATTGAATTGCAATTGGATAGCGAAGTAGATATTTTAAAAGGAATTTACAAACTATTTGCTGATGGAATACGTGAGAAATTAGCAAGATATGGTGCTGCAGATTCAACACATGACATCATGGATATAATAGGAGAGCATAGTTTTCAACGGTTAAAAGAAAATAAAATGCATTTCGATGATGATGATTATGCAAACTTGAGAACGTGTTTGAGAAAATGCAATGACTCTGTCAGAGAAGTGGGCAATCTGCTCGAGAACGTTCTCCTACCTAATATTTCGTACAATGTTCAGAATGATAGCACATATAATTTCATTCATCAATCCATTCATGAATATTTTGCTGCTCGACAAATTCTACTAATTTTCAAACGAGCGAAAACTGACGAAGAAATACAGTTGGATGATTTGCTCGGAATTCTTGGTCTTGAAAACAACAATTCAGCTCCTGAGAGAGAATTTAAAGGGTAAGTTTTAACATAAAATTTACAGTGCATCCATTTAACTCTTTAATTTCATTTTTATAGTAGATCCATTTATCAAAGATTAGGTAAATATTTATTCAAGGAAAAATTCAGCAGAAGAATAAAAAAATTGCAACTCTAACTTTCATACATTGAAGAGAATAGAGTTTTAAAATCTTGAATCTTAAATTCAGAATGTCAAAACATACCACTGTGTGAATACTTTCACTTTATTATTCGTCACTACTTTATTTATTTAATAAAATGCTCCCATAAAATTTTACTAAGGAGTTGGGAGCTCTGACATGTTACATTTGGTGTAGTTTTTAGTAGATAATATGGAGAACATTATAGCCCAATAATTAGCTTTTCGTGCATCTTACATAAGATGCCCTACATTGCCTAGGCCCTAGAAGGTAATTATTGTTAAAATGACTTTAATGTTCTTAATATTATCCATTAAAGAACTTACCAAATACAAGATCTCAGAGTTCCAAACCAATAGTTTAATTAATATTTTGGATTAAATTCGACTACCCACATCGCAGCAAACATATTGCAAATGTTTACTGTATATAATAAATAGTACAAGTTTTAAATTTTAAATCCTGATTATCAGTGACTTATAATTTCAAATCTTTTGCTCCTTAGGTGGTCAAATGTTTTACGACTTCTCATATTGGAACTTCATGCAGCTAAAGACATTTTGAAGATCTCGAAGTTTATCCCAGAGATTATGCTTAACTATGTTAAACCGCACTACTCTTTTTATTTAGATTTGATACGAGATACAGAATACGATGAGATAATTGTGGGAATGCTTTCAGTTGCAATAGCTGTTAACACCAGCTTTGAAATTGAAGAAAGTGGAAATTTGGAAGCTTTAGTTAAAGCCATGGAACACGTTCGAAAGACTACTAGATATGAAACGACCAAACAAGGAATCAATACAGACGATATTGACAAGACTAAAATGATTAAAATAAATTTAAAAGAGTGTCATGACAACTATCAGCCAAGTGATGATATTTTTCTCGGACTTGATCAAGTGGAGTAAGTTCATTATTGAATATATTCCATCAATGTACTATCCTTTTGAATTTATATCATCAACTTAAATTTCTATATGTATTTATGTGTTTGTAGGTAGGTATCTCAAAACGCTCAATGAATATGCTTATATATTCATAGCATAATTATCCATTGAAATATATTCAATATAAGTAAAAACCTTAAAATAATATTCACCATTCAATTGTGAACATTACTCAAATTTTTTCAGCTGCAAAATCCAATTCTTCAGAGGATGTCTGAGCACGGAGGAGAGTATGCATGTTATTCGTAATAAATGTTCAAGTAATTCTTCTATTTACATCAGTTGTCCATCAGTGGAAAGTCATAAGCTGAACATACTGGAAGGAATGAATATCTATTTACTGATGAGTTAGTATTCCCACCTATATGGGACATCGTGTTGTTGTTGACCCTAAAGTAGCATTAGGTTGATATGTATTACGCTGTCATTGTTATTGGTAAGAATAAGTAGTTGGTAATTCAGTCACTTGATCAAACTCAAGTTTCAAATTATGGAAATTAATATAGAGTAGACCTCCTTTACAGTGAACTCCTCAGTAAGGAATTCCTGTATAGTGACTACTAGAGTAATGATATATTTGTCTTTCTTTTAAACGTACAATGACCATTTAAAGTTATAAACATGAATATAATTTATCTGATCAAAAATGACATCATTTTTGTCTGTTTTCTCAGAGTTCACTTTCAAGTACTGTGATATGAAGTCCATTGAAAACAAGTATCCACTTCCCCAGAGAATAAGTGGCGTTTCACCAGAGCTATATATAACGGATGTGCCTGTCCAGTCTCAAGAAAATGTTCTAAGAATGATATCCAGCTTGGCAACTAAAGATTCCACAAAAAACTCCACCACGTAAGTATCTATAGTTCAAACTTAAGCTAAAGAAGTATATTATAGTAATAAATAAGTACCATCTGCAGCATAGTATTTACATAAAAAGCAATATTGCCTACTTTTCTAATCATTACAAAATAACTCATTCGGTTGGTTGTAAAATTGATAAACTGAAGATACTCTATAATTATTATAGTTAAAATAATTTCTCTTAGTGTATTTTTTCAACTTGGTAGGTTCCATAATGTATTTCTGGCAAGATGTTCACTCACATCTTCTGAGGTGGACGAATTAGTCAATGGATTAATTGCAAACAAAATCTCCACTAAAAATGAGGGTGATATGAGGTCAGTATAATTTCAAGGTTATTCATGAGGTAGTGAAAATAAACGGTGTGCCCAAAAAGGTTATGTTTCTTCCGTCTAAAATTTTAAAAAATATTGTAAACAGCGCCTAAGGTTTATGAGATACTGTTTATGCCGCATACGCCTCTATCGATACAGTGTTGAATGTATAATGTTGTTACGGATAGTTCTTCTAACGATAACGCTTCTCTGATTGGACTGCTAGTTTGTTGTTTACTCAGTGATTGTGGCGGTATGCGCTCCTATACTCTTTTTGGTCAATCTCCTTTGCCAATCAATGAGCTAGTAATCTTTAGGGGATCATCTGGTGGTGTTCGCAATTTTTACTGATTTATTTTTTTATAACTACTGAAGTTCCCCAGAAAACAGTCTTAAGAAAACGAACAAAAAATTTCAGTTGGCTGTGGCGACTGGTAGTGGGTCAGGGGTGCGAATAATGAAAAGTGGGAAGGAACTATGTTTGTTTGTGTGTTGTAATAGTCTCCCATTTTTGGTAGATAGCTTCGTAGTAGCCAGGGGGACCTTTGGTACCCCCGAAGCGACCTGATGAGATTTTTTTGTTGTTTACTTCAATATCTCAGTAACTTATATACACAAATCGTACTCGCGCCAAATCTATAGACTCAAAGAATTTTAGTCCTACAGAAAAAAATTATAGGAGCTAATCTGTTCAGAATGAAATTCCTAAGGTCGTCTAGATACCATTTTTTTAATTTCGATCTCTAACTTTTTTAATTTTAAAAAATGAACAGAAATGAAATAATAAAAAAAATTAGATCGAAATTAATAGAAAGGGGCTTCTAGATGACCTTAGGTTATTAGTAGAGAACAGATTAGCTTCTATAAATTTTTCTGTGACCAACCCCCATTGACGCTATACATTTTTCGTGGTTGGGCACAAAAACAGGGGGAGGACTGCTTCAAAATGAAAAAAAAAAACACGAATAACTTCAATGATTTGGAGCATTTATTACCTTTTGTAAAAATCTCAGCTCAATCGTACGAGAGTTGTTGGTAGATAGCAAAACCACGAGACGATCCCCTTAAAAGCCATGTCCTTAAAAACTATTTCTTTTAATACCTCGGCGGTATTATACCCAAGATAATATTTGGACCTCATACATTAGCTTACATATGAATTCAAAGAATATGTTAAATGAAGAATTAATTTCAGCCCTGATGACAATGGGTTTTGCTTGGCTTGTAAGTGCAATCACAAGGATGACAGTCTACGTTGTTACAGATTAGAACTACCAGAGTGAGTATTTCAGAACTGAATATTACAACTTTATTCTCCTCTCTATACCGATTATTGTCCCTAAAAAATGTATTAACTTTTTAATTAATTGCAATTATTGAGGTCATTATCATTTTATTATTTCAATTTTTTAAATATTCCTAAGTATACAACTTTTTTTCATGTATTTTACTGTATTAATTACTTTATTATAATAATCTTCGCTGGATTGAGAGGAAATTGGCCCAAATACCAATGGAATTGTTCTATAGAGTGCGTGATTCCATTACTTCGCCTTGTCAAAACACCTCACCCCAGTAAATCGTAAATAATAATAATATAAAACTATAATAAGTTATTCCTATACGATTTCATGAAGAAATTTCGGAGATTATAAGAATTCAATTAAGTATATACTGTCTATAATATTTTCTATTGAATTTATCATTAATAACTGATTTTTCCTTCAACCGTTATATATTTACAGAAATTATACTTGCAGATAAATGAAAAGTGATTAAAATTATTGATTTGATTTGAATCTCGATTGTGCATAAATTTAGGATTTTGTTCTGTCAATATTTGCCGTATTAAATATGCGGTAATCTATGACGGACTTGGGTAGACTAGTTGATTGATCATTATTTTCAATATCTTATAAATTGTCCATTAAATAGCTTTCTTATTTTTTTCAATTGGTGCTAATATAAGTATTTACATTACTGATATATATTTTAATTACCTTTGAATTTGTTATGCTCCTCTTTAGGTCAGCTTACAAAAAATACTTGGATATACTCTGTGCATCAAATTATGACGTGACTGTGATCAAGAAATATGCCGCTGATATAGATGCAACCACGAATTTTGAAGTAGGAGATGCTACTCAACTTACAGCTTTGATAAAGTTCCTGCAATACATTAAAAAAACATCAACATTGCAAGAACGCTGCGACAGTAAAATTCTTAATGACAAAAAGAAGAATATCAAGATTGATTTCAAGTGGAGCTACGAAAATTACCAACCTGTAAATGATAGTATTTTACAGCTGTATTCTATAAAGTAAGTACGACTCATTTGGATTTACCTATCATGCTAATTTCAATTGGTGATAATAACTGTCTGACAAAGTAATAATAAATAGTTAATGAGCAGTGTCAGAGTGTTACTTCACCCAATTTCTTCGATATTACTAAAAGATTTTCTCAATCTTTTAGTAATATCTTTTAGTAAAACCTATTCTCGAATATCCGAACCGTTACTAATAGAATCATCTCAAAAGAAATATATTTTATGTTTATATTGTTTTCATATGTACTGCAATAATACATGTATTTGGTATGAAATAATTAATGATCAGATAATAAAAGGGTATGCTAATTTATTATAAAATGTATGAACATGGCTTACTTAATATTTGATGTTTTTTCTGCAATTAAAAAATTTGTATCCCATAATTGAATAATTTTAGCAATGTATAAATTTTAGATATAATGAAATTGGAGTATAAAAATGGAGGTACCTATGTAATTTCTGTCATTGGTGAAGAATTATTTTAATAGGAACAGAGATAGTTAATGAGTATTGCAGTTAGGTATACTCTGACCTTAATTGTTGCACACTAAAACACATGACTAAGCAACTTAGATTTCAACTCGAACAAAGAGACGATTCTAATAAATAATATTAGGTACCTACCTAGCTAGGTACCCAGTAATTACTTTTACAATTTAAAGTAGGTCACAAACGTCGCTTTAACAAATTTAATTTAACTTCAAGATTTTTCATTTCATTCCACACAATAAATTGTTACTAGTATATTGTTACCGTATATTAAGAGGGCCATGGTATGAAACTATTTGCAAGTCTATTAATTCCATCTATTTTATTTTCAGATGCAGCGTTACACAATTTAAAGGTTGTCTTACATCAAAGCTTAGCTTGAATGTTCTGAAAGATAAACTCTCCTCAAGAAGTTCAGTCTTAATTAGCTGTCCATCTGTATTAAATCACAACCTACATGTGTTGGAAGGAACTGAAAACAGAAAAACAATGCGTGAGTGGTTATAACTTATAATATCCCTTACACACTTACTACAGAACATTTCGTCACACATTAGAGCCAATCTTAAGATGGGCAAAAATTTGAAACTTAACTTTGGTGATATTGCGTGTGGAATAAAGTCATGGGATCTTTCCCATTTGACGACCCCCACCAAATTTAATTCAAAGTATTTTTTTTTGTATTTTTGTCCATAGAATCCGAAAATCAAAACCGTTTTTTGTAGAAACTATAATAGTTTTTGAGATATGAGGGTTTAAAGTTATTTATTTCCTATGTATTACTGAAGGATTGAGAACTTTAAAAAAAACTCGTGTTTCCATTGAAATTACTCAAACAATATATATTTTAGGCATGAAACAGTATTGTAGTTTGTTGTACTGCTCACTTCGTGATTGTTTAATGACTTGGCAGGGGGATTCGGGGGGTGGCACGCCCCCCTAAATACATATATCAAATATATTTCCAGTTTCTGTGATATTTTCAAATTATTACTTCAATACTGATTTGTGTAAATGGGAGGCGTGCCACCCCCCATATTCCCCCGCCAAGTCATTAAACAATCATGAAGTGTGCAGTACAACAAACTAGCGGATACATCAAACTACATTACTGTTTCATGCCGAAAGTAAATATTGTTTGAGTAATTTCAATGAAAACACTGGTTTTTTCAAAGTTCTCAATCCTTCAGTAATACATAAGAAATAAATAACTTTAAACCCTCATATCTCAAAAACTATTAGTTTCTACAAAAAATGGTTTTGATTTTCGGATTCTATGAATAAAAATACATATTAATTTAAATTAAATCTGGTTGGGGTCGTCAAATGGGAAAGATCCGAGTCATGTATCTGTACTTCAAAAATAATATGAAGAGTGGTTATAAGTTTTAAAATGATTATAATAGTTTCCTTCTTTCATATAAGAAGGATTGAGAGGGAAATCCTGACTGTGATAAATCATAGAGTCAGGATTTCTCTTTTAATTTCATTCCTTCCATCTGATATCATCAAAGATGTTCAGTAGTTAGTTGAAAGCTCATATAGTCAATTAATCATATATAATGATATATTGTTTTCGTTGCATGGGACGTGGAAGATCTAAAATAATAAAATATAGAGGCTCAGTTCACATGACGTTTGGTATGGGTATCATGATGAATTTGTGGAGCTGCCATTTCGAGTGGAGATATTCTAACGATTAAATTAATTATTATCATTCAATCTCTAAGAAAATCTGGAATATAAAATATTTAGCTTGATTTATCAATTTAACCACTGTGTTTTAACAATTAACAATATTTGTTGCAGAGTTCACTTTCAAGTTCAATAACTGTAACATCGTTGGAATCCGATGTCCATTGCCCCGTAAGTCTATGGATGCCCCTCCTGTTCTTCGTATTACTGACATTCCTCTGCAGTCCAAAGAAAGTATTTTCGAAATGTTGAAAAGTTTGGCCACAGCAGACTCTGTTCAGAACACCAAAACGTGAGTAACATTTAGAATTTTACGAAGAATAACAAATTGTGACTACCTTAAGATTCAACTGCTTCTAAATGAGACAAAAGTTTTATGTACAAGTGGAAATCTGTGTGTTTTATAGAACTTGTTCAATAATAATCATCATGAAACATTTATTATGAACATATAAAGTAAATAAATTAAAATATGCATATCAAGTCAAAATAAACATGCTGCATGATAAAGCATTATTCTTTAGTGTAGAACATAGGTGTCAAAACAACACCAACTACGTACCGGGTGACCAATAAAAAACTGGACGAAAGTAAATGCTTATAACTTCAAAAGTAATTAATGTAGAAAGATAAAACAAAAATCATATAGAAGAGTACATTCTCAAGTTTTATTCGGTATATAACAAGTGTTTGAAATCCTCACTGCTGTGCTAAATACAGAGATTAATCCTTTTTTCAAAATTAGCGATTGCTGCAACTAATATATTTTGGTTATTTCACGTATCTCTGGCTTCAAGTCTTCAATCATGTTTGGTTTCAATTTATATTCCTTCTCTTTAACATATATCAGAGATAAAAGGTTAAAGGTCGATGGACTTAGTTGGACAGGGAAAACGGTTCGGTGCGAAATAATCTTGTCCTCGAGGTGATTTTTCAATCAGTCTACTGCAGACAACAAGAATGTGTATGCAGTTGCAGTGTCATAATGGAACCAAAATTCAAGATGATTGTCTCGTCAGTCATTACAGTATTTAACATTTCAATGTTTCCTTCGGTGTTTACAGAACAAACAGTTTCAGTCTTTACATCTTGGACCCATGTATGGCTTATGTGAACTCAAACCGCACCGAACTGTCACTTTCGCCGAGTGCATTGGTTTCTCAAACAATTCATTTCTTGTCCATTTATTGAACAAATTCTTAACCATTTCAATGAATCAATTGTTATTTCCTTGTTGTAGTGAATGGCATATTTTCTCTAAACTTTGTTGCAGAACTGCCTAAATGATAATGGTTAGAAATGAAAACACGTTATTCAATAGTTAGTTGCATAATGATTCATGAGGGTTTAATAAAATGTGTTGACGAAATAACCATTATGTTTAATTGAGATATCTGTATCCCTCATTCGATAGTTTTCGATATCTTTGATATCAAATAAAACTTGAGAATATACTCTTTTATGTGATTTTTGTTTTACCTTTCTACACCAATTACTTTTTTGATTTACAAGCATTTACTTTCGACCAGTTTTTTTATTGGTCACCCGGTACATATATGTACTAACATCGTTTAGCAACTATCTAGAATTCATTTAGAAGAAGACTAGATAATTTTTTTTTGTTCATGCAAGAATTTGGTTACAGCCTACAGAAAACGATCGAGTTATAAATAGAAAACGAATATCTTAGAGGTAACTTAATTCAGCGCTTTATATCTGTTTCACTTTTAGAGACGAGTCATGATTCATATGAAAGAGGAATGAATGTCTGTGGTGAATGAAAGAGAAGGGGTGTGGGGTCCATTAGGCCACGAACTGTTGTTTTTGGATTATATTTGTATTTCTGTTAAATTAACCAAGTTGATCATTTTTTCATTGCTATTTGCAGTTTAAGATAATAGTGCTAAGGTAATAATACTCTTCAACTACAAGGTCTAAATTTTTTGTCTTAAGTAGGCTTATAGGCATATTTACTATCATCTCTTCACTTTCCTCTTCCATCCGTGCGTGCTTTTCGTAACATTCCTTAGTAAGTGACTGCTATTACGGCTATTAAATGCTTTTCTACATCCATGAGTATTATAACCGACGGTGGAAGGTCGCTTTGTTGAAAGAGCCACTTTCCTTTCTCACTGCTTCTTTCAGATCCTTGTATTTATTTTCCTTTTGATGTCAGCGATATGGCCATTGGTTTTAAAGCAGACGTTAAACCCTCTACTAAATTAAATAAATTAGGAACTATCTAATTTTGATATTAGTCTCAAAATATAATTTCCATCAAAATTATATTTTAAGAGTTAAGAGAATTTGAGAATTAAAATATTTAGCAATTTTCCAATTTCCTTCAATGACCTGAAATTTTTCTAGAAATCATTTGAATGAATTTTCATTCCAAGTTTTTCCTAAGTTCAAGAAATGATTAGGAAATTTTTAGTTACTTCTCTTTAAGTGGCTTTACAGTATGATTTGCAATACCTTTGGTATAGTATAATTGGGTGAAGAAGAAATTACAAATAGTATCTATTAATAGTACATTATACTTTTAACTATATAAATTCAATCTAATTATCAATTGTTTTTATTACTTTCAGACCCACGATTTTAGTTGACACTTTTAACATAAGACTTTTTGACAGGTTCTGTAAGTTGTTCCTTGCAAGATGTTCTCTCACTCGACCTGAAATTGAGGAGTTATTACAAGATTTAAAGAACGAAAAATTTACGACTTGGAATAAAACCGCAAGAAGTACAACAACCATTATAAGGTATATCAATTAGGTATTTTAATGTTTTAATGTAGGAAAAATCCTAGATCTGGAACTTAGTGTTTATAAAAATCACAAAAACAAAACAATAATAGACTTGATTATAAATTTTTGTTTATACATAGTGCAGTATGATATTCAAAAGTTGAAATGATATTATTGATAAGGTAGAGTATAGACAAATGTTATTTGCATTACAGTTCTGGCTACAGGGAGTACTGTGTTGGCTGCTTTGGATATCACAAAGAGGAGGGAATAACCTGCTACGAATTAAGCATCTCAGAGTAAGATATTTTAATGCTTACATAATGGAAATTATTTGCCAACTTCTTCTGTTAATATTTTTCTTTCAACTAGACACTGACTTTAAAAGACCATAAATATGGATCTACCTTTACTGAATCAATCAATTTTTCAATCGGACGACGTAATAGAAAAAAAACTGCAGCCGAAAAAACAGCTGTATATTTTTGAGGCTATTTTTTCTGATTGCCGTGTTTCGTAAAAATTGTCTGCGAGTTACAATACTCTTCTTATACTCTTCTTTATTCTATTTTTTTTTTTCAACAGTACTGAATACAAGCAGCATCTAGACAAAATCATCATAGCTGATTTTTCCGAAAATGAAATCCAGAAATTCGAAGACGATTTTTATAGATTGATAGTTATTGAAGTTGATAATATTAGGCATCTAGAAGCCTTAATTAAAGTGTTACAGTTCATTCAAAGAAGACATTTACATGAAGATCAACATTTTTCTGAACTTAGCATAACATTAGATGACAGCCACGACAATTTTCAACCCGTTAGTGATGATATCTTCCGGGACTTGGAATCTATCAGGTAATAAATACGAAAATATATATAACAGAATATGAAATCGTTCTCTTTTTACAGGAAGAAAAAGGGTAAGAAAAGTACTGGCAATTTATAAGGAGATTGAATGTAATAGAAGAAACGGTACATCAGTGGGACTAAAAATAACTACAGACTTTAACTTAGGGAGAGCAACTACCTTCAGATTATCTTTCATTACTTATCAGAGAGCCGTGCAATTTGGTATACATATAGAATAAGACAAAATAAATTATTTTTTGTGTGTGCTAAAATTTGGTTACAGTTAACAGAAAATGAATTATTAATAGAAAACTAAGTTTTAAGGGTAACTTCACATTTTCACTTAAAGAGACGAGATAGGATTCATTTGAAAGAGGAAGAAATGTTTCACGATATAAAATTGCGATATCTGACATTGAAAGTTTTGTAAGAGGGTTAGATTTGGAAAATCATATTCTTGGAAAATAATATTTTTGTATATTTTTCACATTCTTTTTGGTATATTTTTTGTGATTCAGATATTTAAAAAAAACTCTATGTTATGTTATAGAGGACCACTTTTTCTTTCAAACGAGCCCTGCCAAGTCTTTCGATAACAAAAACTGCAGGATCTCTTAATAAATTAATTCACTCTAAATCGTCAACCATGCCAAAATATAAGTAATCTGGAGAGACTAAAACATCTCAACCATCAGGAAATCTCACTCTGGATTTTTATTATTGTAGCCACCAATATGGCGTACCTCAATGATAATATACTTTACTAAAGGTTGACTGAACAGGAACAGTACGTCTGGCAGACGCTGAGATAGGTGCCCTAGTCACGTAATTAACCCCGAAATATGGGCAGTTGAGGTATTTACAGAGCGATTTCTAGATTCTTTTTACATTTTTAATGATCTGAGACTCTTAAAACCGTAAATGAAACATTTTATTAAGATAGGAATTGATAATAAGTGCATTATATGACTTATAAAAATAGAACAATCGTGGGCACCTAGCCACCAACCGAGTGAATAATTACCTACCTACTTCTAGCTGATGTATATAAATTTACGAGTCTCTCGTTTATATTTTCAAACAATGGAGGCTATATAAAACTATTTTGGAAAATATTACCTACCAGCAAATTACAATAGATAAGGTATATAAATTCATAGTGTGCGGTCTGGCTACCTAGTAAGAATTTACGTGATTGGTTCTATTTCTTATGATTTAGTACCTAGAATTTAGAAACATTTTGGGGCCTAGGCACAGCACTTTTCTTGAGATAGAGCCTGCGATCAAAATCTTTACTGTCAAAATGTTTATCACAAATGCTTGCATGTTTAATATTCACTTTCTTTTACAATTATTGTTTTTGTAGTTTTTTTTGTTTGTAGGAAACCTAAAGAATTTGCATATTTTGTTTGGCCCTACTGTTTGCAGAGCAACCAAATATGACACAAACACCCATTTAAACAATGCAATAAATGAAGAATATAGAACTTAGAAGTCAAAAGACACTGTTCGCTGCGAGGCACGATTTCTAACCTTCCAATTAACTGTCAGTATATTTTTCAAAATCCGCGGTTCCGCGGAATAGGAACGAATTTGATTTGTTGCAGTTGTCGTACAAAATTCTGTTCAGCTAACCTTCTGTATGTCTATTAACCTTGGCGTACCTAGCCATCATTCCCCATTATACAGTATACACCTCACTGCACTCGATACAGACCACCTATATTACTGTAATATTTCATAAATAATATCATCAAAATAAACATTCATAGTTAATGGCCCGCTTCACATTTGCGATTTTTATCGTGATTAAATGTAGCTAAAATTGTTTCAAATGGAACAATCATTCACAATTGCGTTGTTTTCCGCACAACATTAATTTCTCCCCAAAACTTCTCATGTTCCTGCTAATATACTTGTAGTTTAGAAGGATATGAATATCTATAGTATCGTTACTATAGACATTCATACGTGTTATGCTGCCAGTGCGGTTGTGTTCAGTGAATTTAAACATAGAGTTTTTTTTTACCGGTTATATAAAAAAGCTGATATATAAACCAGCTCAACATAGAAAATTTCAGTAGCGTAGGGCTTCAGCGCTATACACTTGCCATTTCTATCACCGCGGAATAATAGCGCGTCTGTTGAATTGTTCGCACTTGCGTTTTCTTTTATTGCTGCTGGATAAATTCCACAAGTATCTAAAATAGAAGCCCTCTAGAAAATAACGCAAGTGTGAAAGGTTCCATTTGAAACAATTGTAGCTAAAATTAATAGCGACGCCATTTTCTTCCGCGGCGATAAAAAATAGGCTCTTTTCTCACAAATGTAAGATATAAACCTTACCCAATTTGGTTTTCAATTGACCTTCCAATTAATAACTCAATTTCATTGTAAAATAATTGTTAATTACTTTGAACAGATGCAGCATCACTCGGTTCAAAGGCTGTCTCGTGTCAGGTTTCAGTTTGGGTGTTCTGAGAAGTAAATTGTCTAGCAATTGTTATGCTTATATTAGCTCTCCGTCATTGACAGATCACAACTTGATGATGTTAGATGGTCTGCAGACTAAAAACCTCATACGTGAGCTACAACTTGTCTTCATACCGTATATGTTTGCAAAAATATTTAAAGTAAAAAGACAAAAGTTAATAGAACATAATATAACCTTCAATACGACAAATAATTATTCTATAGTTTATAGTTTATAACCAGACTACTAATTACAGAATTCAGCTTCAAGTACACAAAAACCATCATCGGAAAATCAAATTTTCCATTACCTCGCCGATCCTCCCCGCCAATCCTCCATTTACCGGATATTCCTCCTAACTCAGTCTCGAATACCTTTGGAATGATAGTCAACCTAGCTTCAGCAAACTCTCTATATATGGAGGACGGCAGAAGGTTAGTGCTTAGTGATTCATTCAGTGAATTCGCTGGGGCATTCCATGACCAGTGGACAAAAATATGAAATTTAACACCACACACCCTCAGATTTGTATGAAAGTAGGTACAAAAGGTTTTTGTGCTTGAAAAACTCTCTATTGAGAATCTCAGCTCTCTTGCTCTAATAGGTCAAAAGTTATGACCTTGTGAACTTTTGAAATAAGGGCAAAATTCCTTGAAAGGTCATAACTCCTAACTTTCTTATTATTAGACCTAGAACAAAAAGTTTCGGATGTTTTTTGTTTAGAATAAGCTAGGCACTCTTTCTAGGTATACAAAATTATATTATTTGAAATTTTTGAATGAAAAAGGGCACTTACCCTCTCTGATCTTGACCTTTACCCTCAAAGGCCCAACCTGACAAAAAAATTATTAGATCAAAAAATGTAGATTGACTACTTTGCTATAGGTTAGAAAGTTAATATTTACTACTATTAATAGGGATTAGGGATATATTTGATCTCAAAATATAAAAGTGCATAAAAAAATCATAATTTTGAAAAGTTAAATTGAAGTAGACTTTCACAAATAACAAATTTACTAATATTAATAATTATCAATATCAAATTTATTAATATTTACTAGTGTTTATCAATATTTACTAAAATTCATCAATATTTACTAAAATTCATCAATATTTACTAATATTAAGTAATATCAAGTTATTAATATTTACTATTATTTAACATAGTATATATTTAACATTAGAGAATTTAATATTGGTAAATATTAGTAATTATTAATAAATAAGAGTGATTATTAATAAATATTAGTAGTTATTAATAAATGAGAATAACTATTTATAAATGATAGTAAATATTTAAAAACAATAGTAACTATTAGTAAATAACAGTACCTATCAGTTAAGAAAAGGTAATAGTAGTAAATATAACATTGGTATTTATTAATATTAGTAAATTCGTAATTTGTGAAAGTCTACTTCAATTTAACTTTTCAAAATTATGATTTTTTTTTCCTGTATTTTTATATTTTTTTTGTCTAATGCACCTGTTTGAACTCAAAAATATCCCTAATCCCTATTAATAGTAGTAAATATAACTTTCCAACCTATAGCAAAGTAGTCAATCTACATTTTTTGTTCAAATAATTTTTTTTTTGTCAGGTGGGGCCTATGAGGGTAAAGGTCAAGATGAAAGAGGGTACGTGCTCTTTTTCATTCAAAAAATTAAAATTAAAAAATTCTAGGTTCAATTATAAGAAAGTTATATCCTTTCAAAAATGGTGATGTCAAGGCATTTTGCACACCTATAAGAGCCAGAGAGCTAAAATTCTCAAAATAGAGTTTTTTGGGCACAAGAACCCATTGTACCAACTTTCATGTAAATCTGAAGGGGTGTGGTGTAAACCCTTGGTCCACTTGTCCTGTAATGTTCCCCTTATGAATGACAAAGGGGAGGTGGATAACTTAAGCTTCTGCTGAGGCACTTACTTTTCACTAAATTACCACGGGTTTCATGTCAGAGATGTGATTTTCTCAAGTATTTTACTAACACATTTTCTCCACAGCTCGTTTGTAGCTCGTTCCTAGAATTAGGTAGGGACTAACAATGGAAGCATTGTTCATTGTGACTTATTGTGTTGGGTAGAGGCCTGAGCAACGACACGTACTACTAAACCACTCCTTGTATGGCGAACACTCCACAACATCGCGACGCAAGGATTGATTACCCCAACAGACAAAGTTGAGTCGAGTAATATCGATCAATGTCTCCTGCTAACAAGAGAAATAGGAAAAGCACCCTGCAGAAGCTTTGCCCTTAGGAAATATATATGATCCAAATAAACAATATAGTGTATGTGATTCAGGGCTTTATGTAAGGGTGTGATGTAAGGGACCCAGCCATAGCGTGCAGGCCTCTTCCAACGGCAGGATCTTATAATATCGTAATTCACTCTAACGATAGAATATAAATCCTGTAGATATCTCATAAACTAAATTTTTCAAACTGATCTACATACATGGATTAATTCAACATGTCTATTCTGATATTGAGCTTTCTCTTCACCACATTCGAAAAAAATTATACGCAAAAATTATTATATCGCTGTTATTCCCGTGTCAGAAAACTTTTGCCACAGAGATAATCCCATTAAATTAATTTTACGTCGCTTAGAATGAGGACATTGATATTACAAGAATATTGCAAATTAGTTATTAGTGTTCTTAAATATCAGTTACTAAACAAGAATTTAAGTTCTATATTATTTGATGATTTCTCTATTTTTCAGTTTCAACAAGTTATATCTCCCAAGGTGCTACTTGACTTCCTCTGAATTGGATGAGTTGTGCAATCTTTTGGACATTGAAGGCTTAACAACGACAAACGAAGGTGCCACTAGGGCAGTGAAATTCAGGTATGCTGAATAGAGCACAGAATTAGAAGTTAAATACTTGAAAATGAACTTGTTACTATAGATTTTAGATGATTATATAATATACTTCAGATGTCCTATTTAATACAATAAGATGATCATTTTTATTCTTTGGATGAACTTATTAATACAATAAGATTTTTTTACGGCCTGTCTCTTCACGTTCTCTTGTGATGAAATGATTTGATATAGATATTACGTCATTAGTATGTCACTATAAATGAAAGTTTTGTAGAATGAACGAGTTAGTTCGCAGGTAGCCACCGCTGAGAAAACATCTTCTCATAGTTAGCAGGTAGCCACCTTGCAGTCAACATCTTAGAAATTACAGTCCCGCGATTAACTCCTTGAAAATAGACACCAACTAAAGCTTCGTGAAGTAACTACGATAGTAATTGTGATAATACGAGAAATTTTTTAACACGTTGAAGGTGTGAATACTATTTGACTATTTTAGTGAAAATATTTCAGTACTGTCGCTGGTCACACTCTAGGATATAAGGAGTAAGTATAGGAGTTTCATCATTATACTTTGTATGTTCTCTGCTTGCGTAATACTCACAGGTAATTTAAGTTATACAAAAAATTTGAAGATTCAAGGTAGCTACCAATTATTTTTAAAAACCTTTGCTTCCACTCAGCGCTACATTCAATGTGGCAAAATGTCCTCACTCAAGACTTGCACTTGCTACCTTTGCAGAAACAGGAAGGTTGTATTTTAGACGGCATTTATTTATTTATCATCTTGTTATTCGAATAACTCAAAAAGTTTTGAACCAAATTGTCAAAATATATGAGGGACGATTGGTCAATATCCATGAACGGTATCCTTCGGTTTTTACTAAACAAATTCTCCGAAAACTAATTCACCGAACCCAAATTCGCCGAGCCGGATTCTCTGAATAGAACTTGCCGAAACTCAAATTGGTGGAAAAAGCATTCGCCGAAGTGAAGATTCGCCGAAATCCAAATTTGCCGAAAGACAAATTTACCGAAAGACTTATTCAAAACAGAATGTAAAATTACACCAAAAGTTACAGAAAAGAAACGAAACAACGAAATCATAACCCTTAGTTAGACTAAATGATCCTATAATCTTTGTACCACTAAATGATTCTTTTTTATTTTAAAGACGTTCAAGCTTTATTCAGTCAGAATCAGTCAGTCACCAAGCTAACCAAAAACTGTTTGTCCCACGTCTTAAGACGTCAGATACCCCTCGCTATAGAGGGATTCAAGACGTGGGGCGGGGGAAATCAAACGTCTTGCAGACGTCTAACCCTCTTTATTTGCACAGGGGTCCCCCTCTGCAAGACGTCTGATCCCTCGTCTTGTCCCTCTCTGACAGAGGGGGACATCTACATGTCCCACGTCTTATCCCACTCCGTTTTCAATACGTGGGACCACGTGGGACAGAGTGCGGATGTCCCCCTCTGCAAGACGTGGGACAGAGTGTGAATGTCCCCCTCTGCAAGGGGGACATATCTCCCTTCTGTTCAAACTACTTCGGTTAATTGGGGTATATAAATATGTATAAGAAATACAAAAGATCATACTAATCATTTTTGCAATTTCTTACTATATTGCATATAATGTATATGTACATTTGGCTGTATATCAATTATTTTAATATTACATATTGTTATATACAAATTAAATGGGAAGAAATGGAGAAAGAAATGTAGTGGTGATCTCGGGAATCGAACTCAGGTGTGATGTACTATTGAAGTCGGCGACGCTACCACTAAGCCATCCTGGACATGGTAGAAGTAGTACTGGAATGATCTTTATGCAACTTGATAACTTGCGTGTTTCTTAAAGTTATTTTAAATAAATATAATTCAATATTCTACATTTTGATATCTTTTATTTTTTAATGTAAATGATAAGAATGTGTATAAAGTTATTTATTAATATTTGTATTAATAATGTTAATTAATGTTATTAACTACCTAATTAGCTACCTATAACTGTTAATTAATCTTACCTATAGTTACCTACTGGTGCTATCACTACCTTTTACCTATCTAGTTACCTACTGGTGCTATCACTACCTTTTACCTATCTAGTTACCTACTAGTGTTTATTAATAACTACCTTGTAACCTACAACTGTTCATCAATACCAATCTAGTACCTACTGTTGGTTATCACTACTCACCTAGTTACCTATTACGTAGTATTTATCAGTACCTACTTAGTTACCTACATTACTGTTTGTCAATACCAACCTAGTTATAACCTACTGGTGTTTATCAATGCCTACCTAGTTGCCTACAACTGCTTATCAATACCTAATTAGTTACTTTCTTGTGTTTATCAATGCCTACCTAGTTGTCTACAACTGTTTATAAATACCAATCTAGGTCCAAGTTACCTACTAGTATTCATCAATACCTACCTAGTTACATACAAGTGTTCATCAAAACCTACCTAGTTACCTACTAGTGTTTATCAATTCCAACCTAGTTACCTACTAAATGTCGATGAATACTTACTTAGTTACCTACTAGTGCTCATCAATACCTACCTAGATACCTACCAGTGTTTACCAATACCTACCTAGTATACCTACTAGGTAGTGTTCATCAATCCGTACCTACTTACCTACTACCTACTATTATTCACCAATGCCTACCTAGATACCTACATCTGTTTATGAATACCTACCTAGTTATGATACGTACGTAAATAAAGCTTGAGATAGATATACCTTTTTGGTATAACCTTTTCCCGCGTAAAACAGACGAGGGACAGAGAGGGACATCTCGCGTGGGACAGACGTGGGACAGAGAGGGATATTTTACGTGGGACAGAGAGGGACATCCCGCGTGGGACAGAGACAGACATCCCACGTGGGACAGACGTGGGACAGAGAGGGATATCCTGCGTGGGACAGAGAGGGATATCCCGCGTACTTTTTCCCGCGTGAAACAGACGAGGGACAGAGAAGGACATCCCGCGTGGGATAGACATGGGACAGAGAGGGACATCCCGCGTGGAACAGAGAGGGATATCCCACGTGGGACAGAGAGGGATAACCTGCGTGGGACAGAGAGGGACATCCCGCATACTTTTTCCCGCGTAAAACAGACGAGGGACAGAGAGGGATATCCCGCGTGGGACAGACGTGGGACAGAGAGGGACATCCCGCGTGGGACAGAGAGGGACATCCCACGTGGGACAGACGTGGGGCAGAGAGGGACATCCCGAGTGGGACAGAGAGGGATATCCCGCGTGGGACAGAGAGGGACATACCGTGTACTTTTTACCGTGTAAAATAGACGAGGGACATCCCTCGTGGGACAGAGAGGGACATCCTGCGTGGGACAGAGAGGAACATCCCACGTGGGACAGAGAGGGACATCCCGCGTGGGACAGAGAGGGACATCTCGCGTGGGACAGAGAGGGACATCCCACGTGGGACAGACGTGGGGCAGAGAGGGACATCCCGAGTGGGACAGAGAGGGATATCCCGCGTGGGACAGAGAGGGACATACCGTGTACTTTTTACCGTGTAAAATAGACGAGGGACATCCCTCGTGGGACAGAGAGGGACATCCTGCGTGGGACAGAGAGGAACATCCCACGTGGGACAGAGAGGGACATCCCGCGTGGGACAGAGAGGGACATCTCGCGTGGGACAGAGAGGGACATCCCGCGTGGGAAAGACGTGGGATTTAAGACGTGGGACAGACGAGGGACATCCCGCTTGTGTAAGACGTGGGAAGTGAATGGGATTTCAGACGTTGGAAAGATGTGGGATTTCAGACGTCTGAAATTCCCCGTCCCTCTCTATCCCTCGCTAGAGAGGGATGTCCCTCTCTGTCCCATGCGGGACAGAGAGGATATGGTTAGCTGGGCAGCTATGGGGGCATGTTGCATTTCTTTCATTTAAGCGTTCGGTTGTTTTTAGATTGTGTTTTTCTAGCGTGTTTATTCATTTTTGTGAATATTCCATGTTTACTGCATATATTTTATTCAGTTGTTAATATTATACCATACAGAAGGTGTTTTGTGGCTTACGTACGTTATTAATATTTATTCCATTTATTGCGTTTAAAATATAAAATTGTTAGTAATGAATAATATAACTATTAGATATGTTTATATCTTCCCAATATACCTCTAGCTTCAACGATAGTGTCACTTGCACGAATAAATTTGTTTCAGGTAAAAAGACCGATTTCTATCAACACTTTTTCAGTAATGCCATATTCATATTAATATTTAATATATACAGTTAGATATATGATTTTAGCAATTAGCGGACTACAAATTTATATAGCAATAGTAATGTCAAACTTATGTAAGAAATGTTTTTTTTTATGCAGAAGTTATAATGATGAGAACTACAAAGTCCAAGATAATGTTATTTTTGAATATATTAAATTTGATTTTCGACAATTTCGTCTTTCGAAAAATTTGTCTTTCGGCAAATCCGTTTTCGGCCAATTTGGGATTCGGAAAAAACGTATTCGGAAAAACCGTTTCGGCAAATTTGGTTTCGGCCAATTCGTTTTCGGACTGGTAGAATTTTTTAGGCGATCCAGTCAAATGTCAAGGTCATTTATAACTCAAAAAGTTTTCAACCATGTTGCCTGAAATTTAGTGGGACGATTAGTCAATATCCTGTTACCAGTTTATTAGATTTTGGAAGCGAACAGGTCAAAAGTTATTTTGGATGATCAAGGTTATTTATAAGTTGCGGCGAAGGTATGCACTTTGCCGAGTGCACGTAAACTTGGTTCTTAATATTTCTATAATGTATGATATTGAAATGTTACTTTAAAATTTCTTTGCCAATCATTAAAGAGTTTGGATTCTAATTATTGTTTGAACAAAATGGACTAACCGCCACACAATCGAGAAACTCATTCTTTTGGAAGATATTTTTGAAAGTGTTAAATCTCTTGGTTTAGAGTTTGAAAAGAATGCGACATTGTCTAGCAAACTGTGGCTATCACTTATCAGTCAGTGAATATCAGTTTAATAGGCAAATGATGAAAAAATGGTCTTCTAAATGAATTCTGTCACAATACTCTAGGTTTATTACTTTATATTTTATTAACAAACATAAAGTCTTATGCGCTTATGAATCACCCTGTAGCACCATCAACTGAAATACACCAATTTCGTGACATGGCAAGAGTTGCCATGAAAAAACTTCTTCTCTTTTGTGAAAATATTTACTTTAAATTTATATGAACATAAATTCCCTTACATTTTTCCTTCTTTATTATGCCTAGTATATTATCAATAGAAACAAAATTTACGGACTCCTCTGATGTCTAAAATTGAGGAGCTCAACCGTATAGGTACCAACATTATTGAATTTTTGTATCTTTTCTTTAGAGCAAAATCAGAGACGTTTAGATGTCTCACGGATGAGAGAACCAAAAGTGAAATCTGTTTCAAGAGCTTCGCAGTGCTTTTTGAACCAATTTTATAGGATAATTATGAAATACCTGGGGGCCTCAATTTTTCTGAGTGTAACCGTAGGAGAAGCTTTTGTTTAGTTTTTACTATGGAGACTTACAGAACTGAAAAAATTTCAAGGGTTAAATGGCTGAATAAACTTTTAGATTTTTATGGGCTGTATATATACTATTTCGCTCATATGTACATGTATTGAAGCTTGATGTTGTTCTAAATGAAGTAAAACTGCATATTAAATATACTAATTTTACAAAATCATAAGTTTGTTCAACTATTTTTTCTACTATAATCTGGTGGTTCCAATTCATCACATATGCAACTCATTCAATTTGTATCTTTATATATCATTATATTAGTAATGATACTGACCTAGCTTAATATAGTGATACAGATGTTTATTGTTGGATTCAAATAATTTTTCATTAATTCAAAATGTATTGAATTAAGTATTAAGTAATAATATACCTATTTTTTCATAATTGCAGTGTCGAGCCAAATGACTTCTGCTACTCCTGCAGAACTATTCACAGAGAGGAAGGTATACCCTGCTACAATTTGGAACTGTCTAAGTAAGTTTTTCTGCTGTAATAATTCAATCATTCGATTAATAAACATTTTCGAAATACGGTTACTATCATCATTAGAGATTGCCAACCAATCTGTACCCCATTCTAAAATACTCATTAATTAATTATTATTATTGATATCATGGACTAATGACACAGGTAAATAACAATCAAAAGATACATTCTAGTAAATTTTGATTGTATTGTCCGAAACGGACCATAATTGAGGTTTGGAGCAATTATGATTCCTATTTTTTTAATTATCTATAAATCAAAACTTTCTGTTTATTAACAATTTACAATTAGTTGATAGGAAAATATAAGTATCCGTAATATCATAAAATTACTTGAGAACTAAAAACATCAAAATGCCATTTAAAATTGGTTTGATCCGAAACTGTATTTACTTTTTTTTTCTTTTTCGTTTTTATCTAATTTTATCAATATATCAACAAGCTTTGGATACAGACAACACTTGGATTCAATCTTCAAAGCTGTCTATTCTGAAAGTAAGATCGAAGAGCTGGCTGCTACTATTGACAAATCTGCTAACTTCAGAATAGATCAGGAAAGTCATCTGATTGCTCTTTCTAAGGTACTGAAATATCTTCACCATAGCACATCGTCTGTCAAGAAACAAGAAACAAACAATAATATCGTAATTGACATCCAGGATAGTTACGAGAGATTCAAACCTTTATGTGATGATATCTTTTTGAACTTGATGAATGTGAAGTAAGTTAAAGTAGTAAATTCTATTATAGTTGTACAAATTGAATTTATGAATTTCTTGACAGGTGCCGAGATTTCAAATTATGTTATTTTTAGTAGAAAACATTACCAATTCAAAAATTTTGGCTGAGTAGTTCAAAATCTCACTTTAACCTGTAAAATAATTAGAGTGTAAAAAGATATGTAGTGTAGAATGAAGATAAGTGTAAACGAGCTCATTATTATGCTGCATATACATATATAGCGTGACAGATAATGCAGTTGCATTTTATCACTTAATCGGTTCTTAACTAATAAGAGGTGCGGCATAGTATAAGTTATGGTATTGTTGAAATTATTCCTGATGATTGATTGATATAATCTTGATTTATGATTGAGTTTATCAATAACAGATAAATAAATGCACGCCTACCGTTATATTGTATTCCACCAGTCTTCCGAATTAAGTATATCCATTACTTCCAATTTTCAAAGTGTTCCACTATTTCAGATGCAGCATCACACATTTCAAAGGATGTCTCAATTCCGAACTCTCTCTTAATGTTCTAAGGAGTAAATTAAATCGAGAGTGCCTCATTTACATCAGCTGTCCATCAGTTCTAGGTCACAAATTGAGTGTTTTGGATGGTGTGGACGTCACAAAATGCATGCGTGAGTAATACATAACAATAAATATTCAATAATAGGGATTCATATGTGTGCAGTAGAGAAATCTATTAGTAAGGGTCACTTAAGATTTTTGAAGGATGCAATTTATACATTCGAAAATTTATTATGTATACCAAATACCCTTCGAGTCTTGAATGTAATTTTCTCTTGATTGAACTAAAATGAATAACTATTACCTATAGGGATTCGAAAAAAATGTTCGTCTCACTTGTGACTCTAACCTAAATAAGAATGCAGTTACTTACGTTCACATAGTACCAGAAAGAAGTTATAATATGTATGAGTTCCTAATATAGAAACAAGTTGAATAGTATAAAGTAGGATAATTGAAGTCAGTAACAACAAATTAAATTATAGACTTTGTAATTAACCAACTGCCTTTTCACTGGCGTAAATGACTAATTACAAGTAGATGATAGTAAACATAATTAAGAATTATATAAAATAAGGCGGAGAGCAGATCGGCTGACTGGATTGGACGAATGGACAACGCTGACTTTTGAAAGTAGATGTCTCGACCAATGAGGATCCAGAAAGAACAGGTACAGCTGTGGATTGGTAAAGAAAGATTAACAACTTTTACCAGAATCCAATCTACGCCCACAATTATAAAATCCATTTACTCATTAAGTTATGGATTTCATCTACTCATCAATAAATGTGAAACATAATAATTTTGGGTTCTTCCACTCACATTGCCAAAGTATACTCAATCGCACAACATCAATTAAAATGTGAACTTACACTATATTAGATGTTGACAGGCGTTAGCTTCAGTTCCCCAACTCTCCGAACTACTTCAGCTTCACGTGTAACAGACTATGTTAGTCTCAAGGTTTCGCATGCTCAGCAATGCGCTCTCAGAGGAAAGCACCTAATTCAACCAGACAGTACCTACAGGCCTCTTCGCGGCCTCACGGCCACTCTCGCTGGAGATTCTCACTCTTCCATGATCACAACGTATCCACTAGTGTTAACAGGGCGAGTGATTAACGGCAACTCCCGTCTCAAATCCTCCAACCTGCGAATTCATCTCGAAAGCAAGAATTAGGGGCAGGGCAAATCATACTGTCAATCCCGTCATTGGAAGAACACTTTTAACAGATGTGTGTGACAATATGAGTGGCCCATTCATAAATAGTTAAATTTCAATAATATTAATGAGCAACAAAATATGAATAATTATAAAATGGTTTTTATTAATGAACTAAGTTTAATGAGAATAATTATTCTACACCTAATAATATGCGTACATACCAAATAGGGCTTAACTTTTTATCGTGAATATTCCAAAATTAATTAGATACGTTTTGATACTGTACTCTACTTCCCCCCTCACCTTCAACATCCATATTAGAACCATTGTCGTATTCCAATCACTTTTGATTAATGGATACAATTTTATCAACCGAAACCATTGTCTTATTCCAATCACTTTTGATTAATGGATACAATTTTATCAACCGAAACCATTGTCTTATTCCAATCACTTTTAATTAATGGATACAATTTTATCAACCGAAACCATTGTCTTATTCCAATCACTTTTGATTAATGGATACAATTTTATTAACCGAAATCAAAATCTAATCCAATTGTATAAAGCTGTCTGAAATGGGCTTTCTATTTTATTCTCGGAAAAACTTCACCTCATCAATACCCTGCAAACAGTTCCATACTGCATGCACTTTGTTACAACATGGTTCAAACTTTTAAAATTTAAATGTTTATAATGTGACAATACAGTATTAATATGTGTAATACGAAGAAAATCATAAATACCATATATATGAAATAGAGATTGTAGGAATATGTATATATTAATTGACTACTTCATATCCACATTTTAATTAGCATACTTATAACAGGTGTTTACCGTACGTAATTTACCATATTCATAGCAGCATGTTAAATATCATACTTATAAAAATGTGTTAACTACCCCTAATTTGCACTATTCTTATGTTAAACTACATGTACATGACTATATGGTACCTATTTCCAAAGATTATATGCATGGTAAACACATGCTTTAATTTAATACGTATACGTAACACTGAAGTTGAGTTGTCACAATTCCAGCCGTGAGCATGGGAAAGAACAGTACTCACCATACAATACTATTCTATATTATCCTAAATTATATTTCATAACGAACTCATCACAGATCATCTGTAAGGGCAATTAATAACGTTTTACGAAATTAATGTTTCAAATACATACCGGGTCCGTTGTAAATAATTCTATCTTTTTTCCATTAGAAGAAGTTCCCGATGTTGATGAAAAATTGGAACACTATGAAGATTCTATAACTTTTCGTAAAGCAGATAAAATCAAATCAAATAGAGAATAAAATAATGTGCTTCTTGGCTGATACCTTACCCATTTGCTAACAGGTTTTATGATTTTTTTTTTTGGAATTTTCTTTGTCTGTTTCAGATTTTGCGTTTGATTTAAATTCGATCTGCTCTGCTAGAGGAAATCAGCCATTGCCTCGCAGGTTAGATGGCTGCCCTCCAGTACTTTATATTACAGACATACCTCCTAACTCTGAGAAGAGTGTCCTCAGATTAGTAATCAGTTTAGCACCAGCAAACTCCTCTCAGGACTCTAGAGAGTGAGTAAAATCTAATTTTACGTAACTTTGTTGTAGAATTGCACCAATGTGAATATCGTTGTTTAAATACTAACAGTTTTCACTTTTTATTGTTTCTTAAAACCGTAGAAAATCCTTAAAATCTAAAAATATATTTTACTATTCCATAAAAATGCTTTGAAGTATAGCGTCTTCTTTGCAGTTTCATGGCGCTTTATTTGCTGAGGTCTGCTCTCACATTTACTCAAATTGAAGAGGTGGTGGACATTTTACACGATAGAGGGTATTCTACGAACAACGATGGAGTTACAAAGGCCTTAACCTCTAGATTAGTTCATTTCTGCTCTTTTAAATCAATTTCTTATCAATTCAGTTCTTCTTCTGATGGGGTTTGCGAAGCCTGTTTTAGTATACACCATTTGGACTGTATAACCTGCTACAAACTGGAACTTTCAAAGTAAGTAATCGTTGTGTCATTTTTTCGTAAATTGGAAAAAGAAGTTCATCAATCTGATTATGAGTAACATCAGATGATTCGTTATATTTCATAAATGTCACTGTTAGTTGATGCTTTTATTCTACTCATTTTATTTTCATTCCTCGCAGTTCTGATTACGGAAATTACCTCGATTTAATCGCCAAAGATAGTTTCACTGAAAGCAAGATGAAGGAGTATGCTGCTGTTATTGATAAATATTCAAAATATACCATTACAAAGGTGAATCATCTTAAATCTTTACTAAAAGTTCTTCAGTATATTCAGCACGAACATAGCTCTTTCTCAAGTGACGAGAACGTCGATGGAATTAAGAATGGAGGGAAGATAGAAGAAATCAAGGAAATTAGCATTGATATCGAAGAATACTACGATAAACCAATGAATGAAGATATATTTCGGGATATAAGTTTATCTAGGTTGGTTGTAAATGCTATGAAAAGTTCAATATTGTTTAAAAAAGTAAATACAGCAGCAGCCCATATCGATAAATTTGTATAGAATTCGAACTTAAAAAAACGAAAAAAGGATGTTGGTCGTGGATATAATGTAGCAAATCATTCTTCTTTTCGCATCAATTATGAACAATTGACATGTGGAATTGGTTACAAATTGAAAGGGCAGTGAGCTTTTTCATAATATTGGCACATTATTTTTGCCATCAGTTTGTTTTAAGAGCCAGTTATTTCTTATTTCAGATGCAGCATCACCTGTTTCAGAGGTTGTCTCGAGTCAAGTTTCAGTCTCGGTGTTCTGAGAAATAAACTGACTCGCAATGGAAGCATCTCCATCAGCTGCCCGTCAGTTGTAGACCATAGTATGAACATACTTAATAACGTAGACATCTCAAATATCATGGGTAAGTCTTAATGAATATTTCATCATGGAACAAAATAACAAGAAACAAAATATAAACCAACTCAAAAACGTTTCTTAACGATTTGAGAATTTTTTTTTAATCACGAATTCAGTGTTCATTTTTCAAATTAGTTTATTTCTGTTTAGTCTTTCTGAAAATCTTAGATACCAATTAAGGGTTTTTCTTGAAAACTTTTTTCTTCGTTTTTTCCGATGGTGAAAAGGACGGTGGCCGGAAATTTCAGTCTTGGAATATTCCGTCTTGAAATTTTTGTCTGGGAAATTTCGGTCTCAGAATTATATATAACCTCTCAACATAAATGCCCGTTATGTAGTTTGCTGTATTCGCTAATTTGTTGTACTGCACACTCCATGATTGTTTAATGACTTGGCAGGAGTGATCGGGGGGCGGCAAGCCCTCCGAGATATATGACTCATAAGTTTTATTTATACCTGTAACCGAATATTCAGAGAAACCGAATTTTCTGCTCAAATATCATGCTAAATAAATGTCAAAACATGTCAAAATTGCTAATATTACGTATTATTTTACAACGGATAAGGATGTTATTCGCTTTTAATAAATAAACTACACATTTTAGTACTCAAAATTTTAACTTTTTCTATTATTGTTCTTTAATAACACCATTATAAATGAGACCGAATTTTCCGAGACTGAATTTTCCAAGACCGAAATTTACTAGAACCGAAAATGACATAGGAATCTTTGAAATATTTTCATGTACTCCTTATTTTCTCCAGTTTATTTACAAAAATAAGATAATGTTTCACTGTTTAATTTTTATAGTTATTTCAATAATTAGACTGCATCCCAATAAAAAATACTTGGATTTTTCTAATGTCCGATATATCTTTCAAACTTCAAAATAAAGATTTGTCCAACGAAATCTTAAATTTTATTTAATATTTTCATATAAATATAATAGAAAAACTTAAAATGAACTTAACTGAAAATTGAACGTCATGTGCCAATTCCCAATCTGGGAAAATTTGTCTCCAACTCAGTTTCTTTATCCAAAAAATTTGATTATAATAATTAATAAATAAGTAGCGTATGTAAAAATATTTTGATTGCAAATTTATTTGAAAATAATATTCAAATATTCTATAGAATATTTGTTCATTTCGTTATCTGATTATTATTGAACGACAGTATTATCCGGTTGCGAACATAACAGAGATCTGTATCAAATGAAGTCATCGTCTTGCAATTATTTCATTATTTCACTGTAGAGTTCTCCTTCAACCTAAGTCAAAAGAGCTCCATTGGTGGCAGACATCCTTTGCCCCGTAAATTCGATGGCACTCCTCCAGTTCTACGTCTCACTAACATACCTCTAGACTATAATGAGCAAGCAGTCAGAATAATAAGCAGCTTAGCACCAGAAAATTCTACCAAAGACACTAGAACGTGAGTATGCATCAATAACTTTAAATTTAGGATGACCTAACTTTATTTTAAATAACTCGAAAGCTAATAACAGATGTAGGCTCAGGAAGGGCAGGCTCGCTATATTGTTTAAAAGGCCATACATACAAACAAAATCACAATTACCTTCATAATTTAAATGTATTAACCTGTTTGCAGAAGGTATCACAGAAAATTTATCCTAGAGAATTTATTTCAAGTTAGAATTTTACTATCAGAATACATTTTATTTAGTTAAATTTATTGCGATTAGAATTTTTATACATTCATAATCTGTCTATTTTGCAATCCATAAGAATTGTCCCTCAACTACATACAAGAACTCCATTCATAACATTGGAGTATTAGCTATAAATTTATTTTAGTTTTTTAATTGTAACGTATATTTTATATGAATTTAAATGTTGAATTTTCTATTGGCTCATTTGAAGTTTTTCGTTTGTGTCATATATATAATATGTTATGTGCCGTCACCCGATCTCTACTGAGTGACAGGATAAAGACAGTAACACATTTAAAGTATTAATTCTGCCTCCAACCCGAGGGGGTAGGGGGAGGCTCAAGCTCTCTCTCCCCCTCATGACTTTCAGCCGGACTGCTATCCTAACCTTATATAATTATTTAGCCATGTGATCGACAGATATCACATGACATACTGTATACATACTATTCTTTCCATTTTCATAACATATAATGCAAATTATTTTTCTCATTAATATTTAATTATTAATTATTGAAGAAAAGTTGTTCTGTACATACATATATAAGCAGATTCTGAAAAATGAACTTTTTTCTGAAAAGATGTTTTTTTTACACCTAGATTCTATGAGGTATATCTAGAATGCACTTCTCTCTCCATCTCTGACGTTGACCTGATGCTTGAAAAGTTAACTAAGCTAGACATCGTCACACAGAATGATGGTACAACAAAAACAGTTACAGAAAGGTTAGTTTCAAAAGATTCAAACTCAACGGGAAATCCATAATATTGTAGGTTATTTAAACTCTGCGTTGAAGGTTTTTTCAGATATCAAGCTTCCGAATAGAAAGATTTCTATTCATCATCAGGAGAAGGGTGGAAAAACCTGGACCTGACAATGAATTTTATGACCAATGGTTGTATGTTGGATACCGTCTTTCTATTTAAGCTATATATCCTAAAGTTTATTAATATTAATTAACGATCTATTTAGTATTGAAATATGAGACAAAAAATTAGAAAATTTGTTACTAACTTAGCTATTGCTTACTACATTAATTCTCTAGAATATTTTTACTTTCTATATATCTGTTACAAAATCAAGTGTGTTTTATCTCCTTGTTTCTATGTATGTTCTCTATTCATATTCATCTTCTTTATTCCTATACATCATTTGTTGCTATACGTGTGTCCTCTTGATCCATATGTGTGTCCTATGGATCTTAAGTGTGTCTTGTTGATCAGAAGTGTGTCCTGTAGATCTTATGTGTGTCCTGTTGATCCTAAGAGTTTCCTGTAGATCTTAAGTGTGTACTGTTGATCCTAAGTGTGTCCTATTGATCCTAAGTGTGTCCTGTTGATCTTATGTGTGTCTTGTTGATCCTAAGAGTTTCCTGTAGATCTTAAGTGTGTACTGTTGATCCTAAGTGTGTCCTATTGATCCTAAGTGTGTCCTATTGATCCTAAGTGTGTCCTACTGATCCTAAGTGTGTCCTATTGATCCTAAAAGTGTCCTATTGATCCTAAGTGTGTCCTGTTGATACTATGGGTGTCCTGTTGATACTATGGGTGTCCTGTAGATCTTAAGTGTGTACTGTTGATCCTAAGTGTGTCCTATTGATCCTAAGTGTGTCCTATTGATCCTAAGTGTGTCCTGTTGATACTATGGGTGTCCTGTTGATCTTAAGTGTGTACTGTTGATCCTAAGTGTGTCCTATTGATCCTAAGTGTGTCCTATTGATCCTAAGTGTGCCCTATTGATCCTAAGTGTGTCTTATTGGTCCTAAGTGTGTCCTATTGATCCTAAGTGTGTCCTGTTGATATTATGGGTGTCCTGTTGATACTATGGGTGTCCTGTTGATACTATGGGTGTCCTGATGATCCTAAGTGTGTCATGATGATCCTAAGTGTGTCCTGATGATCCTAAGTGTGTCCTGATGATCATATGTTTGTACTGATGATCCTAAGTGTGTCCTGAT
>CANNZV010002905.1:0-13400 GCA_947561585.1 Caprella mutica
CACTGTAATGATGTACTATCGGAGAAAAGAGTCACTGTGATGATGTACTATCAGAGAAAAGAGTCACTGTGATGATGTACTATCGGAGAAAAGAGTCACTGTGATGATGTACTATCGGAGAAAAGAGTCACTGTGATGATGTACTATCAGAGAAAAGAGTCACTGTGATGATGTACTATCAGAGAAAAGAGTCACTGTGATCAGTGTGATGATGCTAATTTTACAAATCACGGTTTTCTAATATTATATTATTTTCAAATCTTACAAATTTGTCATCGTGTACCCAGACCAATATTCAAAATATATACAAACATAGCATTTAATATATTTTCTTTTTTAGATATGTGATATTAGTAAACTCTGAAAAACTATTATTGTGACTATACATATACAAATTTGCACGTTGTTTCCCATCTATGTTTTATATGAACAATGTGTAGGAACTATGTAACATTTTGCATGTGAATTCACATTCTATAGATCGTATTGTTGTTTACGAGTATTATTACCATTGAATGTAAAATAGTAATATGCAATTTATTCATCTATTGCAATAACTATTGCATTAATAGAAATAGCATATGTACTTACATATGTTTCATCAGTAAAAGAATCACTGATTATGAAATAAAAGTGTTCAATCTGAATTAATAAAATAATATCCATTTATTAAGTATCTATAATGGGTAAGTTACGAATTATCGGTCAGTTCACATCTTCGGTTTTATAAGAAATAACAATATAATAATTGAAATAAAAATTAAATAATTATTATATTTTCTTATAGAACCGAAGATGTGGAACAGACCGAAAATTCGTAATTTACCCTATTTCTAATTAGTAATATTTTACTTTGGTTATAGTGGGGCCATATAAGAACAAGATGGGTCCCATCTTCTATGGCCCCACTATAACTTCCCATATTCTTTGAATTTTGCACATTTTCTCTTTATGCCTATTAACTCAATGTCTTTTAGTGACAATTTAAATGTCATTATAGAGCTATAATAACGTAGTGTGAAACAAATCATCATAAATTTTCTCCTTTATTACTTTGGGTTCTAAACTACACACTCTGAAACGGACTAACAGGTTTTCTTCTCTCTGTATACCTGTGTACTTTCTCTTTTACACAGTGCATATACGGGTACACAGTGCATGTAGGTACTATGGTCATCTATGTACTGTAAAAACACTACCCAGCGAAAATGACGGACAAGAAATTTTTATAATTTTAAAATAATTCGGATTTTTTTGTTATCCAGCTTTGTTATTTTTTCTTTTATCTGGATTTCGTTCATCATGATTTTCTCTAGTTATTTACCCCTAATTTTTTATATAAGACTTTCTGGATTTTGTTAATAATATTTTCCGGATGTCTCAATTAAATTTTTCCGTATGTTCATCATAAAGTCTGGATTTTTTTCGGATTTCTCTTAATTCTTTTTTGTAATCCCGTATTTTTGAATTACGGATTTTTTATTCTCTGATTTTCTAATCCCTTTATTCTTTATATCCTGGAGATTTACGTAACCCGTTTATTTTGTTAACCGGATTTCTGTAATCGGAACAATTATTTTTGTCATGGAATTGAATTAAGGTTAAAGAGTGACATTTTTCCTGCAACCAACCAACAAAGACACACTGTGTATTTAGTGTATAGTGTGATCGTCCCAGGTTATTAAAGTTAGTAGGGACAATATTGTAACAATATTGGCAAATGTTGTAACAATTTTGAGGACGTATTGTATCAAAATTGGGGCAACATTGTCTCAAAATTGGGGCAACATTGTCTCAATATTGGGGCAACATTGTCTCAATATTGGGGCAACATTGTCTCAATATTGGGGCAACATTGTCTCAATATTGGGGCAACATTGTTTCAATATTGGGGCAACATTGTCTCAATATTGGGGCAACATTGTCTCAATATTGGGGCAACATTGTCTCAATATTGGGGCAACATTGTCTCAATATTGGGCAACATTGTCTCAATATTGGGGCAACATTGTCTCAATATTGGGGCAACATTGTCTCAAAATTGGGGCAACATTGTCTCAAAATTGGGCAATATTGTCTCAAAATTGGGCAATATTGTCTCAAAATTGGGCAACATTGTCTCAATACTGGGGCAACATTGTCTCAATATTGGGGCAACATTGTCTCAATATTGGGGCAACATTGTCTCAATATTGGGGCAACATTGTCTCAATATTGGGGCAACATTGTCTCAATATTGGGGCAACATTGTCTCAATATTGGGGCAACATTGTCTTAATATTGGGGCAACATTGTCTCAAAATTGGGGCAACATTGTCTCAAAATTGGGGCAACATTGTCTCAATATTGGGGCAACATGTTGTCAAGCTTGCTTGACAACATGAAGAGCATGAGTAACAGCTTGCTTGACAACATGAAGAGCATGAGTAACAGCTTGCTTGACAACATGAAGAGCATGAGTAACAGCTTGCTTGACAACATGAAGAGCATGAGTAACAGCTTGCTTGACAACATGAAGAGCATGAATAACAGCTTGCTTGACAACATGAAGAGCATGAGTAACAGCTTGCTTGACAACATGAAGAGCATGAGTAACAGCTTGCTTGACAACATGAAGAGCATGAGTAACAGCTTGCTTGACAACATGAAGAGCATGAGTAACAGCTTGCTTGACAACATGAAGAGCATGAGTAACAGCTTGCTTGACAACATGAAGAGCATGAGTAACAGCTTGCTTGACAACATGAAGAGCATGAGTAACAGCTTGCTTGACAACATGAAGAGCATGAGTAACAGCTTGCTTGACAACATGAAGAGCATGAGTAACAGCTTGCTTGACAACATGAAGAGCATGAGTAACAGCTTGCTTGACAACATGAAGAGCATGAATAACAGCTTGCTTGACAACTTGAAGAGCATGAATAACAGCTTGCTTGACAACATGAAGAGCATGAATAACAGCTTGCTTGACAACATGAAGAGCATGAGTAACAGCTTGCTTGACAACATGAAGAGCATGAATAACAGCTTGGTTGACAACATGAAGAGCATGAATAACAGCTTGGTTGACAACATGAAGAGCATGAATAACAGCTTGCTTGACAACATGAAGAGCATGAATAACAGCTTGGTTGACAGACTTCATGCTAGATAGCGTGTTTGACTACATGTGAAAGTGTATCAGTTCATCACTCACGCTATCTGCATCATGACCGTTCATTTAAATTAGTTCACTAAATTTTTCACGCGATTTCCTGATTTATTAGATATATAATTTTTATTAAAGTTATGCGGAAAAAACATTTTTTCTACTGTTAACATTATATATTTTTCCTCTTAACTTGTTTTGTAGTAATTATAAATATTTATTATAGTATATGGATATGTATAGCTTACAGGTTTCATAATTGCAATTACTTATTTTTAAACCATGTACTATCAGAGAAAAGAGTTACTATGATGTGCTTGCAATTTTCGTTTTGGAATTTTCCATTGAAGAATTTTCCATGGTGGAATTTTCCATGGTGGAATTTTCCATTGTGGAATTTTCCATGGTGGAATTTTCCATTGTGGAATTTTCCATGGTGGAATTTTCCATGGTGGAATTTTCCATTGTGGAATTTTCCGTGGTGGAATTTTCCATTGTGGAATTTTCCATTGTGGAATTTTCCATTGAGGAATTTTCCATGGTGGAATTTTCCATGGTGGAATTTTCCATTGTGGAATTTTCCATTGTGGAATTTTCCGTGGTGGAATTTTCCATTGTGGAATTTTCCGTGGTGGAATTTCTTCATTCACTAACACAATATCCAAACTATAGCATTTAATTTCAATGCCGTTTAATAAATGATGTAAATGAGTATATAATGATATTTACTTTCAATTCATCTTACGAAATTCTTTGTTCTTATTTCAAAAACTTCCGTATTTCTTCATATTGCTTTGAAACCAAAGAAGAATAAGTATTTCTTTTAAATTAAGAAATAATTTTTAAATACTTGTTATTCATTGTTATATCTATATTATTATTTTTCTGTTTAAAAAAAATATTTCTATAAAAAAGGAAATATTAAATCTATTAATTATTAATTTAATTCGTATAAATTAAAATTAAATAATTTCTTTTACCCATGAAATTATATTAGTTTTTTATCCAATTTTGATTAAAATTTAACTTTTTTTCATGATAGCTCTAATTATTTTCCACATAATGTACGTACCGGTATAACTTTACTTCATTCAAACTATTGCAATTAACTGTACAGTTCGTGCACGATAATACGTGTTGTTACGTAATCGAAAGTACATATAAAGTACATATACATATGAGTACGTATATAATATCATTACAGATCTGAAAGTCTATAGGCACATATGTTCATTTCATGAACCATATTGCTCTGTTATACAATAGAAAATAATTAAAGATACACGATTATACTTACACTTTCGATTATTTTTATTGTGTTTGTGTTTCGTACGTACGTTACGCCTTTCAGAAAAAGAGGAAAAGTCTTAGACTCGGTATACTAGATAGGGGTTATAAAAACAATGGAAAATAAAGGCTATTATGTTAATAAATTGAATAGAAATTCAACCTTATGGAAAATAAAATAGGAAATAAAATATAAATAAAAATATTTCTGACAAATTAAAAAAATATTATTTAATAATTGATCTAATATAATAATAATTGATCTAATGTAATAATAATTTATATTATATTAATATGCATAATTTACATATACTTCACCGGAATATAGGTTTATTTATTTACGGTAAATCGTTAGCATTGCCGTTATTTGTTTAGTGATAAAGTATCCTGTTTTTATCAGCTATAATTCAGAGTGAGAGTGAAAGTATAGTTAGGATGATATTTACAAAGCATGACTATCACGCTACACATCACACACTCGTTAGGACTGATCTATGTACACACTCGTTAAGAGTGCTCTATGTAGTGTAAGGTAAAGGGACAATTACCTGATATGAATTAAACTAAATTATCATCAAAATATTGAAATATTCAAAAACAGTTATTAATTGAATAAAATAATGCTGTTAAAAACATTACCTACAGCAATCTGCGAAGGTATACATAAACTATTGATTTTTATTTTCATTAATTTTAATAATTAATGAATATTTATTCTTCATTAATTTCTAAATTTGGATTTGATTTATTGTGTATTCTTATTTATTTTTTAACAGAAAAATGTTATTAAAAAATCGCATGAATACATTTTAATATTTTGTTCAATTGTACATTTATTTTTAGAATGAAAATAGCATGGCGTAATTGCTTCTAAAAAAAGATTTAGGGCAAGTTACGAATTATCGGTCAGTTCCACATCTTCGTTCATATAAGGAAATAGGATTTAAATATTAAATAACAATTTTTTTTTTCTCATATATATATGACCGAAGATGTGAAACTGACCGATAATTCGTTACTTACCTATACCTGCATACGGATAAAAGATATAAAGCTCATGTATCTACGGTGATAAACAATTTGACCAAAATATAATAAATTATAATAATTACAGAATATCACATTAAATCCATAATATCAGAGGTTATTTAAACTCTGCATTGAAGGTTTTTTCAGTTATCAAGCTTTCGAAAAGAAAGATTTTTATTCATCATCAGGATCATCAGGAGGAGGGTGGGATCACCCTCTTCCTGATGATGCAGAGTTTAAATAACCTCTAATATTATGGTTTTCCCGTTGAGTTTGAATCTTTTCAATTAAAACTATAATGTTTTGAAAATACGATTTTACGATAAAATGCCATCAATATTAAACGTAATGGATAATAACAGAATATATACCGATTATATATTATAGTACAACAAACTATACAATTATTGTTATTCATTATACATTGTCTTCAAGTCTATAGTAGGGTATAAGTTCAGAGTTATCGGACGGTTCCACATTTGCGATCATATAAAGTGGTAGCCGAGTAGTCAACCTAGTGCATGGAGCGTACCTTCACTGTCCCCTCTTCAACGAGGCCTTCTTCTCTTCGTGTCTCTTTGGATCACCTCGTAGTGGATAGGGACAACTTTTAAACCTTGAAAATAATAATAGTAACTCATTTACTATCACTTCTTCATTTTCCTCTTACATTTTTGTGTTAGGTAGGCTCATAGGCTTCATTTACTATCACCTCTTCATTTTCCTCGTCCATCCGTGAGTGCAGTCACCGGTGCTTGTGTCTCTATTTGTCACATTCCTTGATGCTTTCACAGAGTAGCTTTTCTGCATCAATGAGCATTGTCACCTTATGTGACTTTGTACACGGAGCCACTTTCTTACCGACTGCTTCTTCCAGTCCCTTGTATTTAATTTCCTTTTGACGTCAGTGATTTGGCTTTTTGTTCCGAAGCAGACGTTAAACCCCTACTAATTTCATTAAGTCAATATTTATTTTCCTTTTTATTTTATGGGAAAGCTTTCTTTGTTATGTATGTAAGTAACAAAACTTCATTACTTTTTTTTTATTTAAGAATATTTTAATTTATAATACGTTAACTATTAGTTATTACTTAGTAATAAAATTTTATTATAAATTATTTAATATTTAATATTATTTAATATTTTATTTTATATTATTTAATATTTTATTTTATATTATTTAATATTTTATTTTATATTATTTAATATTTTATTTTATTTACTATTTTATTTTATTTACTATTTTATTTTATATCACATACCTAACTTTATTATATTTTATTTAGTAGTTTACTAAATAATATTCTAATTAAGAGTGCTGTATTTAAGAATATTTTAATTGATACAACATTACTTTTTTACATTTTAATTGATAGTATTTCACTTTCAACGTTTGTTTTATGTACCTAATAAAATATCTTTTATTTGTTATGACAAGGTCGTGGCCATAATTCTATTGTTATCACTATTGTTATACTTCACCTGAGCTACAATAGATATTGTACTACCTACTAGGCAGTAGATATTGTACTACCTACTAGGCAGTAGATATTGTACTACCTACTAGGCAGTAGATATTGTACTACATACTAGGCAGTAGATATTGTACTACATACTAGGCAGTAGATATTGTACTACATACTAGGCAGTAGATATTGTACTACATACTAGGCAGTAGATATTGTACTACATACTAGGCAGTAGATATTGTACTACATACTAGGCAGTAGATATTGTACTACATACTAGGCAGTAGATATTGTACTACATACTAGGCAGTAGATATTGTACTACATACTAGGCAGTAGATATTGTACTACATACTAGGCAGTAGATATTGTTCTACATACTAGGCAGTAGATATTGTACTACATACTAGGCAGTAAATACTGTACTACATACTAGGCAGTAGATATTGTACTACATACTAGGCAGTAGATATTGTACTACATACTAGGCAGTAGATATTGTACTACATACTAGGCAGTAGATATTGTACTACATACTAGGCAGTAGATATTGTACTATCAGAGTAACTGTGATGATGTACTATCATTGGATATTCTATAGTATTTTTTTTAATTCTATTTAATTAAAAATTATATAAACTGAAAAGTAGAAATATTAAACTTGTAACTATTTTTTAAAATAAAAATTAAGATTATTTTTTAAATATATATTTATATAGCTAAGTATAATTTAAGAATAATTATTATTGTCAAAGTGTGAAACTTTTTCTATTTTTAGCTCAGTTTTCCTGGTTTCTAATCTCTTTTTTAATGGTTCAGTTACCACAAAAGATTTTCTTCGTCACTTTAAATCCTTTCTTCTAATTTCTCTTCTAAATAGAAGACATAAATAAAATTAATGCATTTCTTTAATCATTTTCAGTAAACTGTATTTATAAACTTAACATACGATCATAATTTTTTTAATTGGTATCCATGATAGCTGCAGGTATCATGGATACCATTATATTTTAAGGTTATTAAAATAATAGTTATTACCCATTCAGAAAGTTATGGTGGGGCCATATAAAATTGAGAGAGAAAGTTATGGTGGGGCCATATAAAATTGAGAGAGAAAGTTATGGTGGGGCCATAGAAGATTGAGAGAGAAAGTTATGGTGGGACCATAGAAGATTGAGAGAGAAAGTTATGGTGGGACCATAGAAGATTGAGAAAGAAAGTTATGGTGGGGCCATAGAAGATTGAGAGAGAAAGTTATGGTGGGGCCATAGAAGATTGAGAGAGAAAGTTATGGTGGGGCCATAGAAGATTGAGAGAAAGTTATGGTGGGGACATAGAAGATTGAGAGAGAAAGTTATGGTGGGGCCATAGAAGATCCCCTCTTAATCTTCTATGGCCCCACCATACCTTTCTCTCCGGGTACTACATTTTACACAGGGTGTTGTTCTATTCAGGAGTTAGAAGGTTGAAAGTGTTTTCTCCTCCATAACTGGTTTCTTACCATCGGTGTAAAAAGTTTGCATCTTAAAATTCTCATCCGATTTTGAGAATTTTATCGGAAAACATCAAAATTTTAGACATTGTCAGGATTCTCATGATATATTATGTAATTATTTTTAATTTATTTTCAATTTAGATTGTATTTTTGGTTGAATAATTTATCATCTTAAATAGATGATCTTTTTATCATAGAATGCAATCACTGATAGAAGGTTGATGATTGGTGATAGTAATTATTTTTCGAAATGGAATTTTCAGAACCCAAGTTAACGTTGACTAAAATTTTAATTTGACGTGGGGTTTATGGACAAATTTTTTTTTGTAATTACTTTAAAAAAAATAGTTGAAATAAAATACGAGTGATAGCTATTTATGTTTCATTTCTAATAATTTAGGCATACTCCGCTCTTATTACGTCTCAGACTTTTGTCAGTCGAATAAGTGTGGGACACGTCTCGCTTTTATTTCTCCTGGTATAGAAAATATTTTAGGAGTAACTTTAGTATTTTGGTTGGTAGTTTTCAGTTAATCTGTTTTCGCTATAACTAATGCAGATGGGATAGATTGAAAATAATTTTAAGGTACCTTAGTGATATACGTTATATACATCTAAAATATTTTTAAATCTATCCCACCTGTATAAATTGATATATTTTTTTATAAATAGATATTTGAATCTTTTCATACATAATTTTTTCTTTCATTTTCATGTTCCAGATTTCTCTCCTAAAAACTTCTTTCCCAAGAGAGAAAATGAGTTTAAAAAAAGCATCAAAATCATCGTCAGAAACGTTAATGTCATCTCGCACGAAATTGAAAAAAAATTAGAAAATAAAATGCAATGTTAGCTAAGTATATCTTGGAAAACTAAAATTAACAATTTGTTTTAATAGATTTTTAAATTTATTATAAAATATGATTAATTTAATATTATGCAATGCATTTATTTATAGGTGTGTTTTTATTTAATTTTTTTTTATAACCAAAATCTATTCAGGTTTTTCCTGAATCTCTAATTATTGATCGGAATATTAGAAAGTTGTTAATTAGTTTGAATGCAACCAGTGAAATTGCGTATACCCGTACAGTTTCGTATTTCGTAAATAACTAATGTACCCGAAACACCTTCGCAAATAGCAGAAAGTTATGTTCTAGTCGGTATTTATTTATTTGTAATCCTGTTACTCGCATAACTCTAAAAGTATTCAACCAAATTGCCTGAAATTTGGTGGGACGATTGGTCAATGTCCAGGAACCATAAGATTTTGGGAGCTATCAGATCAAAGGTCAAGGTCATTTTTAACTCACGAGGTATTGGATGGTCAAGGTCATTTATACGCAGCGGTGAAGGTATACGCTCTACGAGTGCCCGTCATCTAGTTACATAATTCATACATCTGTACTTACTTTAAGCACATGTGAGTAATAACAAACAACTCTGCTTGTGTGTACCCCATTGACTTAGAGACTTTGAAGTGAGAGTATGGGAGTTAGAAAGTGAATGTGGTGAGTTAACTGTGGTGAGTTGACTGTGGTGAGTTAACTGTGGTGAGTTAACTGTGGTGAGTTAACTGTGGTGAGTTAACTGTGGTGAGTTAACTGTGGTGAGTTAAATGTGGTGAGTTGACTGTGGTGAGTTGACTGTGGTGAGTTGACTGTGGTGAGTTGAATGTGGTGAGTTGACTGTGGTGAGTTGACTGTGGTGAGTTAACTGTGGTGAGTTAACTGTGGTGAGTTAACTGTGGTGAGTTAACTGTGGTGAGTTAACTGTGGTGAGTTAACTGTGGTGAGTTAAATGTGGTGAGTTGACTGTGGTGAGTTGACTGTGGTGAGTTGACTGTGGTGAGTTGACTGTGGTGAGTTGACTGTGGTGAGTTGACTGTGGTGAGTTGACTGTGGTGAGTTAACTGTGGTGAGTTAACTGTGGTGAGTTAACTGTGGTGAGTTGACTGTGGTGAGTTGACTGTGGTGAGTTGACTGTGGTGAGTTGACTGTGGTGAGTTGACTGTGGTGAGTTGACTGTGGTGAGTTGACTGTGGTGAGTTGACTGTGGTGAGTTGACTGTGGTGAGTTGACTGTGGTGAGATGACTGTGGTGAGTTGACTGTGGTGAGTTGACTGTGGTGAGTTGACTGTGGTGAGTTGACTGTGGTGAGTTGACTGTGGTGAGTTGACTGTGGTGAGTTGACTGTGGTGAGATGACTGTGGTGAGATGACTGTGGTGAGATGACTGGTGAGATGACTGTGGTGAGTTGACTGTGGTGAGTTGACTGTGGTGAGATGACTGTGGTGAGATGACTGTGGTGAGTTGACTGTGGTGAGTTGACTGTGGTGAGTTGACTGTGGTGAGTTGACTGTGGTGAGTTGACTGTGGTGAGTTGACTGTGGTGAGTTGACTGTGGTGAGTTGACTGTGGTGAGTTGACTGTGGTGAGTTGACTGTGGTGAGTTGACTGTGGTGAGTTGACTGTGGTGAGATGACTGTGGTGAGATGACTGTGGTGAGATGACTGTGGTGAGATGACTGTGGTGAGATGACTGTGGTGAGTTGACTGTGGTGAGTTGACTGTGGTGAGTTGACTGTGGTGAGTTGACTGTGGTGAGTTGACTGTGGTGAGTTGACTGTGGTGAGTTGACTGTGGTGAGTTGACTGTGGTGAGTTGACTGTGGTGAGTTGACTGTGGTGAGATGACTGTGGTGAGATGACTGTGGTGAGATGACTGTGGTGAGATGACTGTGGTGAGTTGACTGTGGTGAGTTGACTGTGGTGAGTTGACTGTGGTGAGTTGACTGTGGTGAGTTAACTGTGGTGAGTTAACTGTGGTGAGTTAAATGTGGTGAGTTGACTGTGGTGAGTTGACTGTGGTGAGTTGACTGTGGTGAGTTGACTGTGGTGAGTTGACTGTGGTGAGTTGACTGTGGTGAGTTGACTGTGGTGAGTTGACTGTGGTGAGTTGACTGTGGTGAGATGACTGTGGTGAGATGACTGTGGTGAGATGACTGTGGTGAGATGACTGTGGTGAGTTGACTGTGGTGAGTTGACTGTGGTGAGTTGACTGTGGTGAGTTGACTGTGGTGAGTTGACTGTGGTGAGTTGACTGTGGTGAGTTGACTGTGGTGAGTTGACTGTGGTGAGTTGACAGTGGTGAGTTGACAGTGGTGAGTTGACAGTGGTGAGTTGACTGTGGTGAGTTGACTGTGGTGAGTTGACTGTGGTGAGTTGACTGTGGTGAGTTGACTGTGGTGAGTTGACTGTGGTGAGTTAACTGGTGTGAGTTAACTGGTGAGAGTTGACTGTGGCAAGTTAAAGAAAAATGTATCTGTCATCAAATTTTCCCAGTTTACTAATTTTACATTTCAAGCCAAAAGAAACTTAACTAATTATAATGCTGGTGGATATTTTAAAATTGATCTGATTACACTAAAATGAATTGGTGAGATTTTAAAATAATAGAAAATTAAAAAACTGATTTGTGAAATCAATATCATCACAGTGACTCTTTTCTCTGATAGTACATCATCACAGTTAGTCTTTTCTCTGATAGTACATCATCACAGTGACTCTTTTCTCTGATAGTACATCATCACAGTGACTCTTTTCTCTGATAGTACATCATCACAGTGACTCTTTTCTCTGATAGTACATCATCACAGTGACTCTTTTCTCTGATATTACATCATCACAGTGACTCTTTTCTCTGATAGTACATCTTCACAGTAACTCTTTTCTCTGATAGTACATCATCACAGTGACTCTTTTCTCTGATAGTACATCATCACAGTGACTCTTTTCTCTGATAGTACATCATCACAGTGACTCTTTTCTCTGCTAGTACATCATCACAGTGACTCTTTTCTCTGATAGTACATCATCACAGTGACTCTTTTCTCTGCTAGTACATCATCACAGTGACTCTTTTCTCTGATAGTACATCATCACAGTGACTCTTTTCTCTGATAGTACATCATCACAGTGACTCTTTTCTCTGATAGTACATCATCACAGTGACTCTTTTCTCTGGTAGTACATCATCACAGTGACTCTTTTCTCTGATAGTACATCATCACAGTGACTCTTTTCTCTGATAGTACATCATCACAGTGACTCTTTTCTCTGATAGTACATCATCACAGTGACTCTTTTCTCTGATAGTACATCATCACAGTGACTCTTTTCTCTGATAGTACATCATCACAGTGACTCTTTTCTCTGGTAGTACATCATCACAGTGACTCTTTTCTCTGATAGTACATCATCACAGTGACTCTTTTCTCTGATAGTACATCATCACAGTGACTCTTTTCTCTGATAGTACATCATCACAGTGACTCTTTTCTCTGGTAGTACATCATCACAGTGACTCTTTTCTCTGATAGTACATCATCACAGTGACTCTTTTCTCTGATAGTACATCTTCACAGTAACTCTTTTCTCTGATAGTACATCATCACAGTGACTCTTTTCTCTGATAGTACATCATCACAGTGACTCTTTTCTCTGGTAGTACATCATCACAGTGACTCTTTTCTCTGATAGTACATCATCACAGTGACTCTTTTCTCTGATAGTACATCTTCACAGTAACTCTTTTCTCTGATAGTACATCATCACAGTGACTTTTTTATCTGATAGTACATCATCACAGTGACTCTTTTCTCTGATAGTACATCATCACAGTGACTCTTTTCTCTGATAGTACATCATCACAGTGACTCTTTTCTCTGATATTACATCATCACAGTGACTCTTTTCTCTGATATTACATCATCACAGTGACTCTTTTCTCTGATAGTACATCATCACAGTGACTCTTTTCTCTGCTAGTACATCATCACAGTGACTCTTTTCTCTGATAGTACATCATCACAGTGACTCTTTTCTCTGGTAGTACAACACAGTGACTCTTTTCTCTGATAGTACATCATCACAGTGACTCTTTTCTCTGATAGTACATCATCACAGTGACTCT
>CANNZV010002905.1:13420-23479 GCA_947561585.1 Caprella mutica
CACAGTGACTCTTTTCTCTGATAGTACATCATCACAGTGACTCTTTTCTCTGATAGTACATCATCACAGTGACTCTTTTCTCTGATAGTACAACACAGTGACTCTTTTCTCTGATAGTACATCATCACAGTGACTCTTTTCTCTGATAGTACATCATCACAGTGACTCTTTTCTCTGATAGTACATCATCACAGTGACTCTTTTCTCTGATAGTACATCACAGTGACTCTTTTCTCTGATAGTACATCACAATGACTCTTTTCTCTGATAGTACATCACAGTGACTCTTTTCTCTTACAGTACATTATATAATTAGTTAAGACTATGTACATTACCTAACGCTATCAATCTGTTTGTTATATGTATACATTACGCAATGAGTTATTAATTCCCTTGCTTTCTTTTCTTCTTATATAACTATACGTAATACATCTTAAACATAATATTGAAAACATTCTTCGTTTTTATATGGTAAATTTTCAAATTATTTTATTTTCAAAGTTTTTTAGTATCTAAAACCTCATAATCTTTATCTATTTAATAATTCGCATATTCTTGTTTATTACCTACTTTTAAATTATGAAAGGGAGTAAAATAGAAAACTGTGAGTAATAACATATGCAATAATATTTTTCCCACATACAGTACTATCGAAGAAAAAAGGTGCAAGTACCTTAATTCACATTAATACATGTTATTACAATTTTACAGGGTATCTATTAAATTCTATTGCATATACAACATGGTTTTGATTTAAAGATGGTAAAATTTTCCATGAGATAGGATTTTTTTTTATCCAAACGCTGTCTTTCTTTAAAAAATATTTTTTGGCCAATAGAGTTATCCATAATTATTTGGTGAGAGTTGTTCATAACTTCTACAATAATTTCTATAGGTGATGTAAATTATAGTTAATTTATACTCATAGTTAACAACTGATAATTATAGGTAAAATGATAAATGACGATGACAAAAATATCATGGTGAAAATTAGATATGTGTTACATATTAAAGTATACTATATATCATTTTAATTCATATTTATTACAGTAAATGTAGGCTAGACTGTATTAGATAAATATGAAATGCTAACTTATAAATGTGACAAACTAACATAACACATTTATATGGTAAATATATTTGTGCATTACAATATATCTATATGTACTAATTATTTAATTTCAATTTTTAAATTATTTTATGAGTATACATTTATAAATACGAATAACTATGTAAATGAATACAAAAATATACAATAATAATGTATAATTATTCCTAATAATTTACCATCTTATACATATAGGGTACGATGTTTTTATAATCATAACTTTCAAGTACCTGTTTTCATCCGACTCGCTAATTTTCAGTCTAAAGAAAAAGAATGTACACTGTTTGTTTTGAATGTCAGTTAGGTAGGTATAAATATAATTAATTCATTATTTAATATTCGTTTGAAAGTATAAAATAGGAGAAACTTATTACAGAAACGTTTATATACTTCAGTAATTAATTTATACCATAGAATCTAGGACTCTAGACGGACATAATTATTTCTATAGAATTCAAATTGGAAATCAAAAGAAAGAGTGTACAATCTTTTTCTTCAGCTTCATATTAGTGATTTGGACAATGTTTGTGTACAGATTATTAAAAAGTTTAAAAAGATTAATGACCCTAGATCTCAGTTTTTTAATATTATGCAATAAACTAATTTTTTAACTCATTTTCATTATTCTAACTTGTTATAATTTTTATCCATGATGGCAACAGATATCATCGATACTAATTGAAAATGAGTTAAAATGTTCAATTATATATATTTTTATATCCTTTTTTTCGCTTTCTCACATCTTCAATTCGAAAGAAAGGTTCTTAAAATCTAACTTCTAATTAGCTTATTAATTTACCTAATTATTCCAATGGTAAAATGACTACTTTCAATAGATAGAGAATCGTTAGCGAAAGAGAAAGTATAAGTATATTTATACCTACCTAAGAGATGTATGTACTATCAGTGCCTTTAGTAGAGGGCTAAGAGGTACTATCCACTATAATGTACCTGACACTTGCTATTTTACACCACACAGGATAAAAGTATTTATATTGTTATTGCAATAAAAGATACCCATGCTTAATATATCCATTCACTTTTCATCAGGTTTTTAAGTCGCATTTGGAAATTTACACTTTTCTCTATGTATTATTTTATTGCGGTTATTAAATCGTTTTGACTTTTTTAGTAAATTACCTGGAGAGAAAGTTATGGTGGGGCCTTAGAAGATTGAGAGGGGGAGTTATGGTGGGACAATAGAAGAAAGAAACTCTCTCAATCTTCTATGGCCCCACCATAACTTTTTATCATTGTATATAGTGCTTTGATTATGTAATTATTGCCAGTAATGATTATCAAAATATGAAATGATTAATTTATTACAGGGTAAGTTCCAAGTTAGCGAACGGTTCCACATTTTCGTTCATCTAAGAAAAAAAATTATTATTTTTATTTTTTTTATTGGTATCCATGATACCTGCTAGTATCTTGGATACCAATAAAAATAAAGATTCTTTATATGATCGAAAATGTGGAACCGTCCAATAACTCGCAATTTACACTACTTCACCTCAAATTCACAAAATAGTTTTAATGACTATTTTTATTGAATATTTGTAGTGTATTATTGCTTGTATATTTACTAATATATAATAATTAATTGAACTATTTGTAATTACCAATCTAATGGCTATATTTTATAATGTGTAATTAGATATGAACACTCAAGAAAATTAATTAAATATACATACTATATACTTGTATTCAATTATTTTTAATTAATTATTCTATATCTATTGAAAAAATATATAAAACTTTTCCTTTCTTTAATTAAAAAAAATATTTTAAATTATATTCAATTATATATTAAGTTATATATTAAGTTATATAACAGATTTCTATACCAATAATTAATCACAATACCGAGTGTTTGCAAAGAGGAATAGGCAGTTCTGAAAGTGAAATTAAAGTTCCCTTTCTAGAAAGCTAAAACAATCATTGCGGTTCCGAAAGCAAGAGTAAGGAACTACCTAACACATGTGTGTGCCCACAGAGTCAATGGGACTAGTTCCGAGATATCGAACGGATACACATTTGCGATCATATGAGAAGAAGTATAGAATTAAAATATAAATTTTAAAAAATGGTCAATTTTTTTATGTGTTCGTCACTGTGGAACTGTACGATAATTTGGAACTTTTCTTCATAGGGAAATAAAAATGATACTTAAATTGTTATTTTGATAAAGAATGATAAATTTCAGCCTTGAAAATTCAATTAAAAAATACTAGAAAGAACTTTTATGGGTGAATGTGATTTTCGGGTACGTTCATTAATAAGTTAATTAATGAAATATGATAGTTATGCGAAATTAAGTTTTTATACATATACCTTTCTAATTTTTTCTATCATGTTTTTTCTATCTCTTCTTCTTCACCATTTTCTTGTCTCATTTTCTTCACGATGCTGTTTCTCCTTTCACTTGGTTTGTGACCTTCAAATTCATAGCGACCCTTCTGAACTTTGACCTCGTGACTCCTTCATTCACAAGGATTGGTGGTTGTTTAACCCTTCACTGTGCACTTTATTTACAACTATTGGTGGTTGTTTTAACTCTTCACTGTGCACTTTATTTACAACTATTCGTGGTTGTTTCAACCCTTAACTGTGCGCTTTATTTACAACTATTGGTGGTTGTTTCAACCCTTCACTGTGCGCTTTATTTACAACTATTCGTGGTTGTTTCAACTCTTCACTGTTTACTTTATTCACAACTATTGGTGGTTGTTTTAACTCTTCACTGTGCACTTTATTTACAACTATTGGTGGTTGTTTCAACTCTTCACTGTTTACTTTATTCACAACTATTGGTGGTTGTTTCAACTCTTCACTGTGCACTTTATTTACAACTATTGGTGGTTATTTTAACCCACCCAATTGTTCAATATTATGAAATTCTAATTCCTAAAAGTATTCAATTCACTTTAAATAATACATTAGTGTCGATACCATATTGTTTCCCAATATACGTACTATTACTTTGCTAAGGTCATAAGTTAAAAACAATGCATGTTATTTATGCTAGTATTGTATACTTTAAGTATTAAGCAACATGTTCTTTGTCCCGTGAAATGTATACTTAATTGTTTTTCTTTGTCTATAATTAGTGTAATTGAATATAAAGATTGCAAAGGATATATGAACTTGCTCCAGTTTCATAAGGTGACATATGTGTTACTTAATGTTACTTGTAATTCGGGGGGAAACTTTGAAAAACATGGCTAAAGTGGCAATTATTATCAGAATATATAATATATTTTAACAGTTTGATGCTTTTTTTTAATAATAGATTATTTAAATTTTTTATTGATGGTAATAAATACTTTATACAACTCAGTTATTTAAATACTATTTCATAAGCATTACGCTTACTTATTTTTCATTGTTTGATGTTTCACTTACATCAAACATACATATATTGATATGAAAACATAAAATAGTACATTCATTTTGACTGATTGGTCTCCTATAGTTAGACTTAAAAATTTAAAGTCTGGAGTAAAATCAGTTAAAAAAAAAATCCAGATGGTTATTATCTATCATAATTTTTTTTGCTAGGAATTCATTTAAGTAAAATAAATTTATTGCTATATTTATTCCAATCTATATTAGTTATTTATCAAATTCGTGTAAAAATTTCCATTCTCCCTCTTTCCTTTTGTTCACATTTTTTCTATTAATTCTAGGAATTGCATCCATTCACCAGGACATCCTTATTAACTTTCAAAATAAATGTCATACGAATACACAAAACACAGATGTGATCATTGGGGCAAATTGCGACTTATCGTACTGTTCCACATTTGCGATCGTATTAGAAAAAACGTACGTAATGTACCTCATTATTTTAATTGTTTTCCAATAAACAATTTTTAAATAATAAATAAAATAACGAGTTGAGTTATATTTTTATCTATATGGTCGAAAATGTGGAACTGTCCAATATCTTAGAACTTACCCAATTCATATTATGATTATTCCTCGTATTTAATGAATCGTTTTTTCACAATTTCAGTTATTATACATTTAAATATTTTAAAACGATAGAAATGCAATGTACCGATATAAATTTTTACTTAATTCACATTGAATTAACCATCAATAGATGTTAAACAAGTCACTAAACTGATCATCACGTGCTTAGCGTTATGTGGTTCCTGGTAAATTAGCTGAGTCATCGTATACCTTTCACTGAGTGAATAGAGCCTCACACTGTGAGTGAATATAGAGCCTCACACTGTGAGTGAATAGAGCCTTACACTGTGAGTGAATAGAGCCTCACACTGTAAATGAATAGAGCCTCACACTGTGAGTGAATAGAGCCTCACACTGTGAGTGAATAGAGCCTCACACTGTGAGTGAATAGAGCCTCACACTGTGAGTGAATAGAGCCTCACACTGTGAGTGAATAGAGCCTCACACTGTGAGTGAATAGAGCCTCACACTGTGAGTGAATAGAGCCTTACACTGTGAGTGAATAGAGCCTCACACTGTGAGTGAATAGAGCCTCACACTGTGAGTGAATAGAGCCTCACACTGTGAGTGAATAGAGCCTCACACTGTGAGTGAATAGAGCCTCACACTGTGAGTGAATAGAGCCTCACACTGTGAGTGAATAGAGCCTCACACTGTGAGTGAATAGAGCCTCACACTGTGAGTGAATAGAGCCTTACACTGTGAGTGAATAGAGCCTCACACTGTGAGTGAATAGAGCCTCACACTGTGAGTGAATAGAGCCTCGCACTGTGAGTGAATAGAGCCTCGCACTGTGAGTGAATAGAGCCTCGCACTGTGAGTGAATAGAGCCTCGCACTGTGAGTGAATAGAGCCTCACACTGTGAGTGAATAGAGCCTCACACTGTGAGTGAATAGAGCCTCACACTGTGAGTGAATAGAGCCTCACACTGTGAGTGAATAGAGCCTCACACTGTAAGTGAATAGAGCCTCACACAGTGAGTGAATAGAGCCTCGCACTGTGAGTGAATAGAGCCTCACACTGTGAGTGAATAGAGCCTCACACAGTGAGTGAATAGAGCCTCACACTGTGAGTGAATAGAGCCTCACACTGTGAGTGAATAGAGCCTCGCACTGTGAGTGAATAGAGCCTCGCACTGTGAGTGAATAGAGCCTCGCACTGTGAGTGAATAGAGCCTCGCACTGTGAGTGAATAGAGCCTCACACTGTGAGTGAATAGAGCCTCACACTGTGAGTGAATAGAGCCTCACACTGTAAGTGAATAGAGCCTCACACAGTGAGTGAATAGAGCCTCACACTGTGAGTGAATAGAGCCTCACACTGTAAGTGAATAGAGCCTCACACAGTGAGTGAATAGAGCCTCACACTGTGAGTGAATAGAGCCTCACACTGTGAGTGAATAGAGCCTCGCACTGTGAGTGAATAGAGCCTCACACTCTGCCTCACGAGGCTCAAGTTTCTCTAATTTTGTTAATTTTAATTTCATGGGAGGTGACTTTATCGAATTATCAAATTAGTTCTCTGTTGACATTAATTTTATTATTTAATTATCTATAGTTTAGAAACTGTGAAATAATTGTTTTTGTTTTCCTTGTGATTAATTTTAGAAATTTAGAGATTAATCAATGAACATTGTGAGTGTACATGTACTACTTTTGTACTAACCTACATACAATTATATACTCATTTATATTTACATTACCATATATATATATAAAATTATAATATAAAGTTTTATAACATATTCATGGAAATGGGTATTTAAAAAAAATACAGCTATTTTTTATGGTTGAAATTTCATAAAAGTTCATGTAGTGTTATATTTATATACTGCTCATGAAGAATTTTTTTGCTAGGTGATAAAATTTTAACTTTTAATTTTAAACAATACAGTTTTGAACAAGGCTTTAAATTTATTTAATCATAAAAAATGTATTAAAAACATACAACTGTAAATCATTTCGCAGTGGCTACATCATATACAGTTCTATAAAAAAAACTAATATAGTATTTTTTTTGTGGAACTGTTCGATAACTTGGAACTTACCCTACACATTATTCTTCTTAATAAACGTCATAATTAAAATATGAATAGACAACTATAATTTTTTTTCAAAATGAATAGATAAATAATTGTCATCTAAAAGGTATTATCAATTACCTATGTTATAAAGTCCCCTCAAGCATTTTTTTTTATTGTTTTAATCAACAAGGCTAATGCCACACAGAGAAACGATTAGTTGAATCAAATTTGATTTGTTTTGACTCATATGAATGGGTTATTTTTGCACCTACCTACGTGGTGAGTTGCAGGTACTACTTGAAAGTAGTTAAATTGACGTGGGTTAAAACAAAACAGTCGTATTGACTCACTCCTAAACTTAAAAAAAGTTGCGCCAACTCGCATAGTAAGTTAATTCAATCTATAAAATGAATTGAATTATCTAATGTTTGATGACACACCACATCATAGTTGTTTTTACACACATCAAAACATGAATATAGTCCAACCAACTCACATAATAAATTGATTCAAAACATAAATTGATGACCCATTAGATATGAGTGAACTTTTTTCTCTGTGTAGATTTCACATCATTTTGCTGCAAACCCCATGAAATTTGATAGTATCTTAAATTTTATATTCTTTTGAAGATTTTTACACTCAAAACTCTATAATACCCGATTTAAGTTCCGACTTTCTAATTTTCAGTCCGAAGAAAAAGAATGTACACTGTTTGTTTTGATTGTCAGTTAGGTAGGTATACTCACTACTCAACCAATATTAAATATTCATGTAAAGGTATAAAATTGGATTAACTTATTATAGAAACGTTTAAATACTTCAGGAAACCGAACAAGAAGTATTTGTTTATATAATTCAAACTGTAAACCAAAACAAAGAGTGTACAATCTTTTTCTTCAGCGTCAGATTAGTCGTTCGTACAACAGTTGTACACTGAATGTGAAAACTTTAAGAAAAGTTAATAAATATTTAGATCCCGCCATTTGCCGATTTGTACAATCTCAAGAATGCGCTGCGCATTTATTTATTATGAAATCGATTTCTAATATATGTGTATCGGGAGGCGAGGCGAGCAACCAAAGGTCATTGAAAAATCATGATGCGTGCTTAACGCTACTTGCAGTTTTAGAGGGTAGCGCTAGGGTTATGCTCTTCAACTACGAGTTCTTAGATTTTTGTGTTAGGTAGACTCTTAGGCTTCATTTAGTATCACCTCTTCATTTTCCTCTTCCATCCGTGAGTGCAGCCACCGGTGCTTGTGTCCCTTTTTGTCACATTCCTTGGTAAGTGACTGCATTCACGGAGTAGCTTTTCTGTATCCATGAGCATTGTCACCGACGGTGGTAAGTGACTTTGTTCATGGAGTCACTTTCCTTTCTGACTGCTTCTTTCAGTCCCTTGTATTTAATTTCCTTTTGACGTCAGCGATATGGCCTTTGGTTCCGAAGCAGACGTTAAACCCCTACTAAATTAATTAATCATGAAGCGTGCAATACAACAAACTAGCGGATACAAAAATATATATGACGGTAATTTATGTTAAGAGTCTCAAAGTAATCTTCATTTATTTCTTGCCATCCTCGTTGATTTTTTTAGAGTAATCCTCATATATTTATAAATAAATTGAAATATTTAAAAGTAGTGTACGCATATATTAGTATACGATTTCATAATAAATAGAAAGAAAGTAATAATGCATTCTCGAGATTGTGCAAATTGGCAAATGGCGCAGAACATACACAATGAACCGAATTTTATGTGGTTTACAGATTAATGATCCTAGACCTTCTAGTTCTATAATATTATGTAATAAACCCTTTTTTTTCCTAGAACATGGAGAGGACTTTCAATACATTTAACTCTCTTTATTCATATACATTATTCAAAATATTTATTTCACTTCTATTCATAAAACATTTTTTTGCGTAATATATCAGAAATATATTATCAAATTTAGTTCATATATTCAAAAGATTTAACAGCTTGTTCGTTACACACGTCTCTAACTTTTCTTTCGCATGATTCATCTCTTTTCCTATGTACATAAACAGAAATATTTTCTCCACCTTATCTAACTTTTTATTCCCTATATATAAGTGTTAGCATATGTTGTACATATATGGATAATCTTTTTGAAATTACAGGCACATCTGAAACTCTTACAAACTCTAATTTCCTGATGAAAATCTAAATTTATATTCAAACAATAACAAATTTGTTCACTATACGGGGTAGTTTTCTTACTCAGGACTCTACATTCCCTATAGAGGAGTCCACTGTAGAGCAGTTCTTCTGTTTAAAATATTATATACTGCATTATATAATACATTATATATTATATCACTCTCATTTACCACCCATTATATTCTTCTTATAACTTCCAGGATATGAAGCAAGTCCTTTAATAGTGTACTGTATTGTCTGCAGTTTAATTGTTATACATATACACTTCATAATGTTCAACGTTCACTGTGCTTAGACGTAATATTAATTCGCTACATACTGTATATATCACGCAACCAATTCTTTATTAAATAATAGGCTATACTAATTAATTTAATAGCTTCGATATGTTTAATTATTGTTACACTTAGATATAATATATTATTTTCTCCCACTTTATTTAATGTTGTATTTGTTGCCAAAAATATCTAATTTTTAAAAATTCCAATTAATGTTTCCCTACGTTTCGTTTTCAGATAATTCCACACAGTATGGATGGATGCTCATCGAAATGCACAATCCCCATATCACACACACATTTAAAACCTAACTCTACATATAGACCTGCATCTAACACAGAAAAACTTATGAAACCTAACATACAGTTACAAAATAAATCTAAGCTATCAAATAAAAGAAAATTTAGGCATAAGAAAAGTGTTCAATGTGATACAGTTATAGGGAGCACATTAATTTATAAAGTTATAATTTATGTCTATTTTTC